>CM076613.1:15164144-15417448 GCA_038502775.1 Hippodamia convergens
TCGCAAGCAGAGTATCTCGTTAACTTGTGCAATTTTTACATATTTCACATTTTTGTTCATGAGGAGCTCTGAGCCGATTTTTGAGATATATTTGTAATATACTCGCTATTCTGTGTTATTACATGTCTCCATTATGTTTACGAAGAGGAAGGACAATATCTGAAATACAAGAGTTCCACCATGATGGGTAAAAAAAAAAAGTTTTTCCGATGCATCGGTTGAAAGGAACACAAAAAGTCCACATCTCCAATTAGATGAGGATGTTCAATATACAGAGTGTTCCAATTTCAAGGGCCTATTAAGCGTTTTTGGAGAACTAGATCTATTTGGAATCTGAAAATTGGGATCATGTTATTTTTTGACGTTATCTACGGGCTAAAATATTCTTGTAGCCTGACTACTTTCAGTTACACAGGAAGGAAAAAAACTTCAGAAATTTTGGTTTTGTTTTCGAATTCGTACACAAATCGTTGCATTCGTGAAATATACTTTTCAAAATATCGGGATGAAACTGAAAAAATGGGAGTTAAGAGTATTCGGTAACATATTTTCTGTTGCTATTCTGAATATCTTAAGATCGAACCGTTTTCACAGGGTGTTCCAAATGTTGGGTCAACTATTGGCAGTGGCTCATAACTTTCGTTTTTCAAATTAGAACTATATTTTTTTCATTACGTCGGATTCTACGAAAAAGAATGATGATAATGTTCAAACATGTTTATTCACCTGAAATTGAATATTTTGAGTTATTCTGGATTTTTTGAAGGTTACGGGCCAATTTTGATCCCAATTTTCGACCCAACATTTGGAACACCCTGTGACGTTTTGGAAAAATTCTGAAATGTACAATATTTTCATAGTCTTCGAATTCAAAACTGTAAAAACTTCTTGTCCTCAAGATTTCTGAATTAGAAATAACGAACATGATACCGAATACCTTTCTCCATTTCTCTTCAATTTTTTCTCGAGATTTTGGAAAACCTATTGTGACGAACGCAATACTACTCTATCGAATTCGAAAAAAAGGAAAATGGTCAGGCTGTAAGAATGTTTTAACTCCGTACAGAATGTTAAACAATATCATTTTCTCAGTTTACAGATTTCAAAAAGGGCCAATTCTCGAAAAAACGCCTAAAAGGCAATCGAACTTTATACACCCTGTATATAAAAAAAGGAGCACATAAACAGCTCGCAGGTAATGGAATATGATGTTGACACAATTTTCCTCACTGAAATCTGGTTATATGAAAACCAATTGTTGTTCGTGAATCTTCACATGATATTGGGCAAATATTGGTGTAATCATACTTGGGTTATACACATCACCTATGTAATCCAGTAACTTTGTCACCTGGGAAGTATAGGATAGTATGCGTCGAATCCGGTGGTTCTAATTTTTTGCGGACGTGTTTATAATCTTGGCCTAATGCATAATCCGAGTTTTTGACCTCGTGCGTTGAACGCAGCTTTGTCGAAAGCCGAAAAACCGTGATGAACTGTTTTTCATTGGAATTATCACCCTACAAAAACATCATTTTATTCTGGACAGGGGTTGTTATGGATACGTTCAGCTTTCCAGGAACTTCGACCGATCTTTTGTCCTACACCCAACTCGTTCATTTAAATTCCAAGGCCGTCAATGGCATTGATGAATCCAACGACATCCTTAGGAGCTGGAGCAGCTACCTCATGAGGATACAGAACCGATTTCCACATGGAAATGGTTATTAGTTCCGCCAGCTCTGGATACTTGTATACCATGTGTTTCAGTCGTTTTTTTCTTTGATTTTATATAACCTGCAGGTTTTATCTACTTGAGAGTGTCCCTTCAGCAGAACAACCATTACTCGAAGCTCGTGGTGGCATCTTCATAAGCATTCTAGTCGGTGAGAATTCTACAAATTTTTTAGCTAGCGCCAAATCTAGGAGTATTTCTCTAGAGCGTTGTCCATCTTCATCAAACTATTATGGTACACGGCGAGTCTGATCACGGGCGAGGTAAGGCTTTTTTAAGCTGAGGTTTTTCCCTTTAGTCATTTAATCATACTACAGACTTGTACAGTTTTCCTGTACTGCACTAACCTCAGCTAGGTAACTTTTCGTTTCAATATGTTTTTTATTATTTTAGCTCTCCTAATAAAAAGAATATATATAAATATGGGTGATTAATTATAATTCTTTATGAAATACAGTTTTCCTGTACTGCACTAACTTCAGCTAGGTACCTTTTTGTTTCAATATGTATTGTATTATTTTAGCTCTCTTAATAAAAAGAATATATTCATATGAATATGAGTGATTGATTATAATTCTTTATGAAATAGGTTATGATTCGTCATTCATTGAGACATTACAACTATTCAACAATAAGATGTTTTCGATAGCTGAATGAGAATCAAATAAGCAGGTTTGATAACCTGTTCAAATATTTAAATATGTAGATTTTAAATTTGTTAAACTCATTGTGGATTTCTTGTCAAAGATTTTATTTTTCAGATTCACAATCATATCAGAATTAAATAATCAACAAGCTCACAAAATAGTTAAGAGATGCAAACATTATTTTAACATCACGATACACCATAGAGAGGTATTCAAAATGAATTCGAACAAAAGTATTAGTTTCATTCAATGAGGATAGTTAAGAACTTGTGGTACATATTTTCTCAATTCATTTATAGATCCTAAATCTTCTTCACTGAAATCATAAGGCTGAGTCTTTTTTATGGTATTTATAATCATCAAGAACGCATAGATTT
Source organism: Hippodamia convergens (assembly GCA_038502775.1). Taxonomy (NCBI): domain Eukaryota; kingdom Metazoa; phylum Arthropoda; class Insecta; order Coleoptera; family Coccinellidae; genus Hippodamia; species Hippodamia convergens. The sequence continues at coordinate 15,166,904 of CM076613.1, forward strand.
CAGTGATCTTTGATGTCTTCCTTATTCAATGAATGATATCACTACATTTAAATTCCTTGATGATTTTGGGTTGCAGCATTCCACGCTATTTTCATTGTGAATCCTGCATTTCCATGCTCGATTGACTGTGGAAGAATGTCGCTGTGTATATTGAGTCCTCATCTCAGCTATAACTTGCAATTGAAGCTTTCGAAAATTTGTCAATACAACGATAAAAATAATGTCATTGAATAAAGAATTCTTCAGCAATGACAATATAATGTTGCTGTACATTTTATGAGAACTATAAATACCCCCAAGTTGATTTGCCTTGAAAAATATATTCAATATTATTATAGGTTATATTGATATATTTTAATCTATGATGAACAATCAGAAATTTTTAGTGACTTTTTGTAAATAGAAATGAAGCGCCGGCTGGAATTGCTTGGCTTGCTCTGATGACAATCATTCTGAAACAGACTATAAATCAACTTGCGTTAACGAGTTACAAACGTGCGTTGTCGCGCAAAAATGTGAACTTAGCCTGAAGCTATTCGTGATTCGCGCGACGATATCAAGAAACATCTCGATTCTGTTATAGCGAATCTAACCACTAGCCTGAATTATGCCAGAAATGAGATCACCCTTCTGGAGCAATAGAAATTGAACGTGAAAAGGCCGTGGAGGTTTTTGAAAAAAAGGATACAAAGAAGAACTTGATCATATCTGGTCTTCAATTGAGTGATGAGGTTTCTAGGAACCACTCCCAGCTATCTGATGCCATTGTGGACTCCTTCAAGGAATATCTAGACTGCGTCTGAGACAAGCATCAAATTTATAACATTTTTTCATGAATAGAACAGAGAAAAGTTATAAAATTAGAGTTCAATTCTTATTTGACCAAGGTGCAGATTCTGAAGCGGAGTGCAAATCTGAAGAATACGAAGGTCTATTTAGGTTACGATCTTACATTTGAGGAGCAGAGGGTTCAATAAGTTCTTTTGCAACATCTCGAAAACAGCTCGTTCGAAAGGTTATAATGCTAGAATTAGGAATCATTCTCTGATAGTGGACAGTGAAGTTTACTCTTTCAAACAGTTGAAAGAGACTGACGTGTACCTTTTGCCTGAACATCAATCTAATAGTGCTCATCTCGATCATTATCAGGGCTCCAACGACTCAAAATTCCAGCCCTCTGAATCCCGAGATTTAACTTCGGAGCACTAGCCTGTTGCTAATAGTGACTCAAAAGGGAAAACAATTGCCTCACTTAGTCAGCATAAAAAATTGAAATAAGTTAAAGCAGGTGCTGTAGGGGACGGTGAAGAAAGAGGCTCTACGCAGTTCTTTCACTACTAAATCTCCTTCATTGAGATAGTGGGTAGAACGCTTTAGAGTTCTGATATGTCGTATCGGGTAGATATCGATAGCGAAGAAATTTGAGAGCTTTTCAGATATTCATATTACCTACTTTGTCTAAGGTATTTGAAATGGCTCTTTCTGAACATATGTATTTGTTTGTTTTTTCGAATATAATTCATTACCTGACTATCAGGCTGGTACCGTAAATCTTTGAGTACTTCAACTTCTCTGGCAACAGTAACTGATTCCATCTACCATAATTTAGATGAAAAACGGGTGTCTATTTTTATTTTATTAGACTTTAAAAAGCCTTCGACACCATCAACCATATTTGATTATGTGCGAAATTAAAGTTTTACGAGTTAACACCGTTTGCTGTTGCCTTGATCAAATCTTATCTGTCATTGCGGATCCAGGTGGTTCAGTTCAAAGATAGTACATGCGAGTCAGTATTCCTTCGATCCGGGGTTCCACAGGGGTCAATTTTGGCCCACTCCATTTTTTGATTTATACCGCTAATATGCTAGACGTCTTGAAGTTCTGTCTTGCTCAGGCTTATGCCGATGACAAGCAGTTTATTTATTCGTTTGATATGTGTAATCTACATTTGGCTTCCCAGCAAGTGAATTTTGATCTTGCAGTTGTTTGTGATGTGGCTGCTTCACATAATTTATACAGGGTGTTTCCAAATTCGACGTGAACCTTGGAGGACGTGATAGTATGACTCATTTGCAGTCGTTCGAGCTATAAATAGTGATATCCACAAATCAACAGTTTCCGAGATATTGGAGTTCTTGTGATTCATGAAAAAATTCTCACCTTACTTCATTTTTCGTCCATTTTTTCTACGTTGTACAAGTTTGATTATAATTTCTGATTATTTCGAACAAGGAAGAATATGATATGCATTCAAAAAGCAAAGCTAAGCTGAAATAGTTGTTGAGGAACAATTTGTATGATTTTAAAGTTGGTATATGAAGAGAAAAATAGTCAATTTCCCATACCATTTTGGCTACAACTTTCGTATTCCACAATTCATGCACAGAAAAATTATTTCAAAAAGTTGCCCAATTTCTTCTTTATTCTCTGAAAAAGTTTTCGTTAGAATGCAGTCACTAGTTTCGTGACAGTAGATTCTGATTTGAAAGTGGATAGAAGCAAAGACAGAAAAGTTAGTAATTCAATATTTATGCATTGCAATCAATCTCCAAATTTCATCAGAAAAAGTTTTCACAAATTATGTTCGAAATGACCTCCACCATTTCTTATACAAACACGTGCCCTCTTTCTTATTTGTTTAGTTGTTACTTTCCGGCTGAAATTTACTCTCAATCTTCTAGCTGCTATTCCCCTACAAGTTCGGCAAGTGTATGTATTTCTTTTTCCTCAACTATTTCTTTCAAACTCCCTCAAACATGAAAATCAAACGGTGTCAGATCCGGACTGCTAGCTAGCCACGAAATAGGTCCTTCCCTACCTATCCACCGATTAGGAAACAATTCGTTCAAAAACGTACGAATGTTTATCCTATAGTATGCGGGACACCCATCCTGTCGAAAAATGATTTCACTTCTGTCAATCAAGGGAATATCGTCCAAAAAACTGTCCATAATCGTTCTCAGAAATTCTTCATAATTTTTTCCGTTCAAATTATCAGGTAGATAGTAAGGACCTATCAAACGATTATCTATTGCTCCCATCCACACATTGATGCTTAATTTCCTCTGGAATGAAGTTTCCCTTTTCAATTGCGGATTCACATTCGACCAATAATGTAGGTTGTCAAAATTAGTCTCCCCTTTCCTAGTAAATTTAGCTTCGTCTAAAAATCTATCATACTCTCGGTCAGCTTCTACGATAAATCTGCCAAATTGTAGTCTTCGTACATAGTCACCATCATCTGATCCTTGTACTGGAGTGTGATGATAGGGGTGCAAGAGGTTTTTCTTCAGCACCGACCATACTTTCTTGTTAGATATTTCACTGGCAGTCTGACGTGTACTTAAAGTAGGAGCATCTTCTACTGCGTGTAGTAAGGTTTCATCTACAGAGTTTCGATGTCCTGGAGCACCAGCGTTTTTAGCTTTTACCTCGGAACCTGTTTCTGCAATTTTGCGGTATTTCTTGTTTTGCTGAAAACACACTCACGTGAAGAATACGCCTGTTAGGAAATCTACGTGAGTATTCTCTCTGTGCCTCGGAAGCATTACCATTGCTGTATCCATACACGAAAAGAATATCTGCATATTCAACATTAGTAAATCCAGACACATTGAATAGAAAATAGTGAAATACTTTGTAGGTAGCAGAATATTGTTGTCAACAATTCCAAAGGTTTTTTTATAACATCTGATTGACAAGTCGATATGTCAGTCCATAATTATTATACTTGGGATCTTGATCCCCTTTTGAATCCACATTCACTGTTTTCTATGTTGGACGTTCAGAAGATTATTCATGAAAAAATCTGCTAAAACGAAACTAGTGACTGCATTGTAACGAAATCTTTTTTAGGTAATGAAGACGGAATTCGGCAAGTTTTGAGAACAAATTTCTCATGCATAAATTGTGGAATTCAAAAGTTGTAGGCGAACTGATATTAGAAATTTATTTCAGTTTCCTTCATATACCAACTTCCGAATCAAACTTATTCTCTTACAACATCTAATACATGATAGTTTGCTCTCTCCATACGTATTATATACCTTTTTTTGAAAGTAGTCCAAAATCCTAATCAAACTTGTTCATCGTAGAAGAAATTGACGAAAAATGAAGGTGAGAATTTTTTCAAAAAACCTAACAACTCAAATATCTCGGAAACTGTTGATTTTTGGATATTACTGTATATGGCTCAAACGACTGCGAATGATATGACCTGTTCTTTCGAGAATTTAGGCCGTCGTCGTAGATTAGTTCACGACGTTTCGCCATTTCGAGTGACTGGCATTATATTTCAGGAGATGTTTTCACTGGACTGAACTGCCTGAGTGTGACGGGGACGCAGATTGTACTTTCTTATATAACCTCGGTCGGGGGGCGTGGCTGCGCTTGACCGGTCTCGTCCCAATACCGAATGTGCGCCGGTGTCCGACCGGTTCACAACCGGTTCCCGATCTTCATTCACTTCATGAACCAGTGGAGTACTGGCACCCATGTTCTATTGATTTTCAAAGATTCCTCCGATTTATTATAATTCGTTGGGTGTTTATGAATTTCGATTGCTTCCCTGTAAAGTCTGGGGTATTATGCGGTAGTGGTGCCCAACACTTGGGTTTTGTCGAATTCTATTGCATGATTCGTGTTGTTCAGTGTGTGCTCTGCGACGGCGGATTTCTCTGAATTACAATTGGCCTTGTATTTCTTAATTCTCGTATTGATGGATCGCTTCGTTGTGCCGATGTATACACTTCCACAGCTGCACGGAATTCGGTATACACCTGGTGTACTGAGTGTATCCCTTCTGTCCTTGGGGGAGTTGAGATGGTCCTTTATCTTCTTCGACGGTTTGAATATTGTCTTAGTGTTATGTTTCCCTAGAATTCGTCCGATTCTATCTGTCACCCGTGGAATAAACGTGGTACATTGTCGTTGTTGTGTTCAGGCCGCTGTTTGATGTATATATCGATGTAATTTTTCGCTTCAAGTGTTCTAACTCGGTTGCTAGTTGTTTTGGCTCACAAATTCTTATCGCTCTGTCGACTAGCGTTTTGATTATCCCTTTACGTTGGCATGGATGATGATTTGAATTGTTGTATAGACACTGTCCGTGTGTGTAGGTTTTCGGTATACAGTGTGTCCTAGAGTAGTTTCCTTCCGTGTGATAAGTACATCAAGGAAATCCAAATTTCTGTTCTGGTCTTCTAATTCGATTGTGAACTGTATACTTGGGTGCATGTTATTTATGTGTGTCAGAAACTCATTGAGCTTTTCTCTTCCATGACTCCATATAACGAATGTGTCATCTACATATCGAAACCATACTTTCGGTTCGAGAGAGAATGTTCCTTAATTCACGTCAATATTTGCTTTTAAAACAAAGATACACATTTTTAAAGAAAGTGTTGCATTTTTCAAATTTTATAACAATTTCGCAGGACAATTTCTTCAATGAGTACTTGATATATTATAGATCATCAGATACCTTTATCGATGGATAATTCTTTCAAAAGTAGGAAAATCCAAAAAAATCGTGAAACAAATATTTCAATTCATCTCACCGCAATGTGAAAACCGAATTTTGTTGGAGAAACATGCTGGCGAACGTTAGTTATGCGAATTATTGCAGAAATCCCTCGACACTCATTCATTCGTTCCTGACCATGTCTTTATTGCGTTATTCAAACATTCAAATGATGAATGGAGAAGGATGTGCTGGGTTATAGCTGAATCCTAACTGTTGTTTGCGAAAGTTCTTCAATTCTATCGTAAGTGCATGTTATATCCCGTATTCAAATACGAGGATGGGTCGAATTTATTAGAGAGAAATGCTGAAAATGGCGAAGGTTCCGACTTGAGTATATGATAGCTTGGTTCCTTGAGAACGCTCTGCTATAATTTTGTCGCGGACGCAAACTCGAAATGGTGCTAACCGTCATAAATTAGGGATGGGCAGAGAACAAAAAATATTGATATATATTTTATCTATATTTCCCGATGCCGTCGATACCTATATGTATATCGAATAAAAGATATCGATATTCAGATATATCGATATGTGTCAATTATGAACCAATTGTCTTGATCGATCGAAAACTCAAAATGGAAACTAAATCAGCTGGCATGAAACTCAAAATAACTGAGAACTTCAAATACTGAATATGTTCCACATATGAGGAAAAAATTCAATACACTGGTTTTCACTAGTTTTCAGGAGAGACGTTAATGATTTTAAACTAAAGAAGATAATCAATGTAGTGTGAAAATTAAGCAGATCGAGCTCTTACAAGAAAAATACCCCTCTGAGAAAAGCTGTGAACGACATGTTGACCAGTTTCAGGATCGAAAATATTCGTTTATCACTTCATTTCCTCTCCCATCGTAAAACTGACCAATGAACCAATAACACTTGGATCGAATCAAACGAGCTCGATGATCAATATTCTTTCAGTATTGCCAGTTCTTTTCTGAACGGGTGTGTGGAAGTTCGAATAGAACTAGCGAACACATTCATCATCCACAAATAAAAACAATATAGAATTGTAATCTTGGAACAAAATATCGTTCACTGATAGTATCGAAACTTAGAATATCGAATAATTTAATAAATGTTAAACATTTCGAGAAGTTATTCCTCATCGAAAAAAAAAGGATCCTTATAAAGAAATTTGATTGGAGCATTTTTAAGATACAGCCCTTGAAGAGGGTATATCAAATATGATTGGAACATTCCTTGTTAAGAAACAGTCCCTTGAAGATACCCTCTTCAAATTTGTATAACAATTTTAAACAAGCACTATAGAAGTTACAATATTAATATTAACCTAACATTTTCTACTGCCACATGGACATCAGTAATTTATTTGGTTTTGTTCATAACCTTCTAATCGTTTAATGCAGGTAATAACTACAAAATAATAATGAATTCAGTTTGCATTCATGACGACGTAATTGTTCATAAAATTTTTTTTTCTGCGAACTAGTTTATTTTCGGTAAGAAATCCATGAGACAATTTTTGTTCAGAATGTAACAGACTAGCGAAAAAAAATTTTAAATGGTTAACAAATAATGAAAAAAAAAGTTACATTAGAAACTTTAAGGGTTGCATTTTCCACTACTTACAACCATGGGGTAAACCAAGTAAATTATATACTAAGTATCTCGTTGGCAGTGAAAAACGTCAGGTTAATTTTTACTTCTTTAGTGCTTTTGAAAAAAATTTATAAACAATTTTTATGTACCTTATATGAAAGGGCTGTACCTCAAGAAGGGATTCTCCAATGAATTTTCTTGATATGAAAGATCCTACCTTTTTCTCGATGAGGAATCGCCTCTTTGATTGATTCACATTTATTTAGTTACACCGTAAATATCGATATTTTTGCCCATCTCTATCATAAGTAGTCATGTGCCGACGACCGCTAATGAACAACGTATTGTAATTGTGACATGTTCTTTCGAGCATTTAGGCCGTCGTCGTAGATTAGTTCTCGACGTTTCGCCAGTTCAAGTGTCTGGCATCTTCAGGAGTTATATTTCAGGAGATGTTCTCACTGGACTGAACTGGCGAAACGTCGAGAACTAATCTACGACGACGGCCTAAATGCTCGAAAGAACATGTCACATTGAACGATGGCCGCGAAAGCCTCAACCAAGTATTGTAATTGGTTTTTGAGTGTGGAAAGGCTTTGAAAATTCGGAGTTTTTTCTGCGATTGCGAAATCAGTTCGGTAACGAGTGCCTGAGAACTGTTGTGTTGGAATGGGCGCGAAGCATTTGAGGATGGCCGTGAAACCGTCGGGAATGAACTGCATGATCGTTGACTTAAAGAAGCATCATAACAAACATTCACAGCGCAGAACGAGTCATTTTGGAGCACCGTTCTGCACAGCCAACGCACTATCATGTCTTGGAATATTATACATTATACATCCGATATTCATGATTCCTCAGGCTCTTATAGGATTTTCCTCCTGAATTTGCTACACAATCTACTATTACAACATTCAGAAACATTCTCAGCTTGAGCTTCCCTCAACAACAATTCTGTGAAAAATTTCAGATTCATACTTTTTCCGGCATACATTTTATCTGGCGTGAGAACAGAATACAATGGCTACAAGACGTCGTAGCATAAATAGAGAGTTATCGAAACTCAAATAGAGGTCTAACTTAAATAAAGTTTCCCTTATTTTGACATTTACTCATGCGCATTCGCAAAAGATTTTAAGGCGGCCGTAATAAAATACGGACCTCCTCTACTTAACTTAAATAAAGGACAGCCGTATTCAAATAAAAGATCCCTTATTTTGACAGTTCTCGCAATCTTCTAGGTTGAACAGCTTCTCACAACTGTCAAAATAAAGGAAATGTCATAATAAAGTTGTCAAGATACAAATCGTTGCGATAGCTCAAATATTCGACCAACGTTAAGGGATCTTTTATTACAGGATCCTTTAATAAAGTCAGGCCTGTATTTGTGTTTCGATAACTCTCTAATACTACCCACTACCCATCACTGCAGTAGTAGTGGGCCCCGCAGACACCGCGGCGTGGACGGGCCCCGGTACTGAAGGGGCCCCCAAGCCGAACAAAAACTTTTAACTGAGGCCCCAATAACTAGTGAACTTGCCGATACATGATATTTTTTGCTGGTTTAATGAAAAAAACCTAAACAATGAAGGTTCAATAATTCATGAAAAATAGGGAAATATTTCTGGATTTTCTCAAAAGTTTTCATGTGGTTTTAACAAATTCCATTCGACATATCACTCAATCACTGTCTAGGCTACTCCTTTTTGAAGAGTCTTTTCTATACCGTCAAGCTTTTCGGCATTCTTTTTTAACGTCGCTTGATGATCGTTTTACTGGAGGCTCGGCAGCTTGTCTGATCTTTCAGGAATAATTGTCAAAATTCTCCAATGGAGATATTTTAAAAAGAATGGAAAAATATTGTAGAATTCATTTCCATTTCCGGTCTAGTAAAAGAAACAAGTTTTCGAATACGAAACCACGTTATAAAATCACTCTTTCAGTTCCTTTGGAATCAAGGTTTCAATTTCTTTGAAGGTCAGTTCAAGAATTATTTGCTGAGCCTATTTTTTCGTTAAAAAAGTTTCTCGTATTTTTCTAATTCAAAATTTTCAAATGCGCAAATTAGAGAACGGCAGTTATAACATCAAATCATTTTGCAGATATCAGAAGATATGTTGGAGCGGAAAAAAACATTTTTGAGTGGAACTCGCAAAACAAAACTCCAGAGAGAAAGAAAAAAGCATTTTTCAAGCAACGGTAGGATTTCTCATATTTTTATTAGCCAATTCCTGAGTTACAGTCAATTATTCAGCAGGGATCACTCATAGCTCTGAAATTCTTCGCAAATATTCCAGTGCGGAAAAATCTTTTTCCAAGCTTGAGATAATCACGAATTATCTTGAGAATTCAATGTCTCGAACACGTCTACCAGACTTACTTTTTATTTTTATATAGGAATCTACATTTTTTTTTCAGATATTTTTTGGTATGTTATATGGGTTTTATACTATTCTGAACACTTTGTCTGAAATAATTTCCTTTTGAGAAATTTCGAAAAAATTTCATCATAAATTACTTAGATATATATTCCAGTCAGAGGACCCTCTGCCTCCGACTAAAATCTTGCGGGGGGGCTCCGAATTTTACGCTACGCCACTGCTTCTCATCGCACAACAATGTTTTTTCCTCGGTTTTTTCCGACTGAAAATTGGGAAGGTTTCCATCAATAATTTCCTTTTCCACTCTACTGTATTGGTACGCGTTCTGAGCAAGCAGTATTGTTGTATAATAGCCAGACCTCATACACTTCGAAAAATATACCTGAACAATGATGAATTCTTGAAAATTTTTTTCATCTCAAATTCAAAACATCAGATATTTGCCTTCTCTTTGATTTTGAATGCTTCATTCGAATGGGTTCATGAAGAAAGTCTCTTCAGCTGAACCGTCAACTGAATAATAGATCATAAGCTCTAGAACCAATGGTCTTCCACCTGAAAAAGATCAACAACTTTTCTTCGTTTGGAACTGAAAGAACGCCATTTGGAATGGAGTGTATAACATTTTATATGGTCAAGGAAGATACTGGAACATGAAAAAAATTCGATTATTGAATAAGAAATCTTGGCTTTTCTTCTAATGACTTTTATGTATCTCAAAAAAATAGAAACATAAAATTTGATCTTTAGATTCTATCAATAGAATAGCTTTTCCACTTTATGATTGCATTTATTTTTTGTTTCAGTCATGGTTGTATCCCAGGTAACAAATCCGAATACATCATATCTGCTAACCTGACAGAGGAGAAATTTCAAGAAAACCCAATTATAAACTGGGATGCTATAATTTGGGTAAATCGACCTTTCGAGCTCTGGGTTGTGCAAGTTATACTTGCGGTAATTAGCCTTACGGAGGCGTTACTGCTCGCCTATCTAGGCTATAAGGTGAGGCGCTTATTTCAACTAAGGTACATTCTTTTCTTTTGGATACATTTTTATTTGTTAAGCGATCGAAAAAAAATATTCAGTAAGCGATGTTTTCACATGGACTTATTTCCAATCGATTTTCATCATTCACTGTTTAGGTTCGATTAAATAGGTGACCAATTCCTCCAATGAGAAACTTGGAATAAAACTGGCCAAGCACAGCATACAATATTTCACAAATAACCGCAAATCCGTAGTTCACAACAGACGAAGTCAAAATACAAATTTCATCTCTATTTTTTATGAAATATCCACAAAGACATACAATATACAAGATTAGAGGTTGATTCCCAGAAGAAATGTCATGATAGGAAAACTGGTAAGCCTGACTACCACATTGGGAGAAGACGTGGTATATATAACCAGCAAGGTCCGAGGTAACTCCTTAAATGGCATTCTGCAGTCGCAGGCTGGAGATTGGCAGAGTCCCCACTTGAACACCATACCATTTCATTTCGCATGGCCTGTCCTAACTATTGAGTCTACTCCAGATATTTCTCCCTAGATCAAATTCTATCAGAGCAAGTGTGGGGTCAACTATATTATGTTTGTGTATTGGTGTCATGTTACATTTGAGTATTTGAGGCTTCACTTTTTTTCTCTATTATCAAGGAACCCCTAGGTTCCGAATGCGGCTCCTACCTGAAGGCTAATCTGTATTCTCGACAAGTGAATAATTAATGCGTACGCGAACTTTCAGAGTATCTCACGCTCTAATATTCTTGACTGTGACTAACCGTTCGCACACGTTATCATTGTTTTCAAAGCGAGTGTTCACAGCGGGCCCTCTCTATCATTCGTTCTCGAGATATCGTTTGATTTTTCTGTGATAGTGTAGAGGTTTGACAAGAGGGTATCTCAGAATATTTGTACAATAAATATCGCAAAACAATCAGAACTTTGATTGTGAGATAGAATGGGGTCGCCAAGATGAGATTTCGTTCTACTTGAAGACTATGCTATGCTCAGAAAACGACAAGTAAAATTATAAATGCCTATGTTGGGCTCCATAGTCTTTGTATCGGAGATAATGGTCCTGAAACATATAATGATGGTGACGACAAAACACTGGCTGGCGCCTTTCATTGACAATGACGAAAACCTTGAGAAAATCAATCCAGAATTGACAGCACGTAAGAAATTACGACCAATAATTATTATGCACAATATCCAAGGCAAGTGATGAGTCCACCTACCTATAAAAAACATTTCAATTATATCATAAATCTATCTGCAAAAGCAATAAAAGTTCACTTGTCGAGAATACGGACCTGGCTTGGAATGAATTTGAGGCATGCCTCTGCCTTCAGCAAACTGCAATTCTCTAACCTCCACTATTCGAGAAGCGGGAAAAAGCTAGAATTATGGTAATCTGATGAGACCTCATTTGCTGGTTACGCCCCCTAGATCACAGAAGCGGCGAGTACATTATTTTATGAAAAACATTCTGAAAAATCGTCTAATGAGGAGAGGCTTTTGAAACTAAGATTTTCTAAAATTTTTCGTATTCAATATTTCTTATGAGCAATACACAATGAAATGATCAAGTTTGATAAGTTTTACCACCTGTCTGAAAAAAAGTCACTTTGAAAGGCTATTTGTCGTCGAGAAATCTCCCGTCATATTCCTCACTAGAAAGATATAGTGGAAGGCGCAAGAAATGAAAAATTTTATTCTGAAGAGAGAGCGAAATTGTATAGAAGATGTCTGCTGAGACCTCTCTTGATAATTCAGAATACATATCTACATTTTGCTGATTACATAGCAGCTGATGTAAAATACCCGGAAACCGAAAATAAAAGTTCTGTTTCTATTGAAACATTCTCTTTTACCTCTCCTCTACTGAACTTCGTAAGCACCCGAAATTCGTCATCACGGCATCAAACGACATCGAATAATTCATTTGAGAAAGGTCTGAAAATGAGGACCTCACGAACCTCACCTTCGCATGCCAACCATTCCGTAAATAGAAAGCTTGAAACATCTTCCTCGTTTTCCTTCAGGCTTCCTTCAAAGAAAAGGTTTCCATTCAAGTTACGCTTTCCTGATATTTTTCCTGTCTGCAACTCATGTGTGCATGCATAAATTTCAAAAGTTTTATCCACTTGAGAGCCCCCGTCGAGTTCATGATGACTGCTTTGTTGTTGGGGATATGACAAGGGAACCCGTTTAAATTTTGTCGAAATGCATGTGAACTACTGATGACGTGAATAAACTCCATTTACCCAATATGGTAACTATGAGACTTCTGAGAATAAACGATTTGGGACTGGGAAAATGATCTCGTTTCAACTATGTGATGATGGGTCAATACAGAAAAATATCGAGAAAAATTAAAAAAGATTTGAAATTTTCTAGAAGTCGTACTGAGAATTTTCAGATGCTGTACTTTTCTATCTCTCTCAATTTTATTCTCCACATACACTCAATTTCCACTGAATATTTTCCAGTACCTAGTAGGAATCAGACAAAAATTGCCATTTTGCTGAATATCATTAATAACTTCACTATTATAATCTGACAGTCTCCTCCGGAATCACCCTTTTTATAGGTAAAGGTACTATTTACCTGATTGATGGACATTTTTTTTCACTCACAAATTATTTCAACCTACGATACGCACTGCCTATCTATGGAGGCGGTTTAATATCGATCTGGTGACATTGGACAGACAATGCATCCTCGTTCACCACCGGATGATGCATCCATGGCTCAGTTCATGTGCCATCTACTGAGAAAGTTATATTTAAATCCTGCTGATCGAGACTATTCATTCCTACCGAAAATCAGGAAAGGAAACGTTACTTCTCCTACACGAAAATCAGACCGGATTTCCTCAACTTGTTCCACTGCAAGTCAACGACCCTTCATCGAAAATGTTTGAAGGGCGATAGGAATCGAATTTCAATGGTGCACGAACTTCACTGGTCAGCATGAATTCAATTGGAATCTGGTTTAGATTTGCAGCTGCAGGTGAAATGATCTTGCTACCGCAACCATACGATTTCAATCAATGCAGCAATGAAGAGGTTTCGACTCTCACAAACATTTCAGCAGTAGATTCTTGGGGTTGTCGAATACTTCTCAATGGAATTCGAAATTTTTCAGCTGTAAAAAAAATTAATACTCTACATTCAGTTCCTGAGTTTGACAAATTTTTGTCAGAACCTAAGACTCAAATATCATGACTGATTCGAAAAGAAAATAAAACATATCATACAGGAGAATATTCAGCAACGAGAGTTCCTTTGAAATAGTTCAACCTTTTATGGGCACAGATTTTTCAAACTAAGATATAGATCTCCAGTACTGACCACAAACAAAAGTCCTCGTGTGAGAAATAATGGAAAGAATTTTGCAAGATTATAATTTTAATATAGGTAACTAAACGATTTTGTATGAGCTTCATAAAAATCTCTTGAAGGGTAGTGTAGGATTAAATTCTTATGAAAGTTTCTTTAATTGTGTTCATTCCTTTCATTAGTTGTCATCAGGTTGTTTTATAGAAGTGCACTGGTCCCAAATTTACTTTAACCAGCAGTTCTTACTTCAACAATACCGAATACGGTTATCTCTCTTCATTCTTCAGTTTTTTTTTTCATATTTTGAAACGTTTTTTGACGAACGCAACTAATAATATGAATGTATTCAGAATTATACTCTTTCAAATCTTGAATCGAAAAGAACAGAAATTTAAATAATTTTTTTCATACCCTGTATAAGTGAAAATTGTGAGGCTTTAAGAACATTCTAGCTAGGTAGATAATGTGGAAAAATTTCATAATCCCAATTTTCAGATTTCAGATAGATACAATTCTCCAGAAACGCCGTCGAAAATGGTACACCCTGTACCTATATGATTGTATAGTTGAAAGAAGTTGTATAGGATCGCGGTTACCGCATGCTGAGATCCAGTACAGCCTCTACCAAAATGCGACACATTTTACAGTTTAGTTTTTCTACAAGTGCTATCGGTATTTTCCTACCGCTTAAAATTTCAGACCGATAGAAATAAATTATTCAATGGAAACCATACTTTCCTTCGATATAATTTTTGTAGATAATTTTTCAAAAATATATTTTAATATTCATCGAGAACTTCCGTGGAAACTGCGATTAAGGATTAAGAATCTCTGTTTTCAAATACTCTTCATAGTCGAAACATGAAGTTTTGGAAGACACTCCTTAAGTCTTTATAATATTATAACTAGAATTACCATTTTTTGAATCAATATGACAGCTTTCAACTGCATAATATCCAGTTGTATTATCACCTCAGTTAGAAAGATATGAAAGGAAATCAAAATTTTCCTTGAATTTGTTGATTGAAAAATATATTTTCGGGTGTATATCATGAAATATATTGTTGAAACTGTCCAAGAAAAGTCTATTGAAAAATGTCATAGCACACTATGGTTTCTTTTTAATATTTTTTTTTATTTAGAAGATCATAGGAATCTGACCATCTTGTACGTCTCAAAAAAACTATTGCTGTAAAATATATGTATCTATGTATGATGAGTCATTTTCACATGACACTGATCGAGTTAAATCAATATATTGATTCTCTTCTGTGATTAGTTAACGATTAAATATAGTCATAAAGTATCTTTTTCAAATAAACACAAGAATTCGACATGCAATTCCAATTGTATCATTATGAGCACTTTCAACTACTCGCTTCAAAATTGCAAATAGCATTTTATAATTCCCACTATTCGTTCATTTGGCAAACAGCTTTCATTATTCTGTTTTCCGATAATTTCATTAGTTTAGTCAGTTATTTTATTACTGTTCTTGTCAATGACTTTTGAAAACATATATCAACAACATATTCGATTTTCATATTTAATTATTACATTGTAGTTGAAGATTTTTCCTGTTTATTCTGTTATACCATTCAATTGATGTCCTCGTGCGTTTCATTGAAGCTAATTCGATTAACTGCATACTGTTTCATATAAAATCACCTCTTGTCGTGTGGATATTTTCAAAGACATTGTCAGTGACTCAGGATCAACGCATTTTTCAGAGTTTAACGGTTTGTAGTAAAAGTGATATTCAACGTAACATGAAATGGGAAAACAAAGAATGTCATAGTAAATTTCGTTCTGAAATTTTTTTAAAGGTTTCGTACTCGATGTAACATCCAATGTATAATTTTCTCAGTTCAGACCTGCCCTTGAGTGTCTATATGAAATGAATACTCATCAATGACGTGAACTCATTTCCGCTTTGTCATTCAAATCTTTGTCAGCCCTTAATAATCAACACCGATTGAGAGTTCTCTTCAGCTGATTCACGAAACAGCCGTTTATCTCATGCCGCATCAGATGTAGTTGAGAACAGAAAATTAAAACTCTTCACTACGAAAAATGAAATCGAACAGTAATGCAATAAATGATCAACACGAAAAAGTAGCAAGTATCTGAAGACCTTCTAATGGAAAAACTAAGAACAAACTCAAGTTCTCTAAATTTTCGCGGCATCTTTCTGAAAAAAATTCTCATTCAATCGATTCAGCTTTCCTCAGGATACTTCTTAATGATAGCAAAAATAACGCGATTAACATCTTGGTAGCATTTGACGAAGTTCTCATCTGCGTGTAGATTTATTAAACCATTGCTCGAAGCTGTTTTCTTCAACTCATCAGATCTCGGGAAATATTCGTTTGAAAACTATGGTGTAGAGAGCATTTATCATCAGGAATGAATGCCGCAGATAACAGTCACATTCATTTATATATTAATTCATTCCATGGTTGTCGGATGCCATCTTCAAATTGAAAATTAGTTTAGTTTGAATTGAAAATGTTAAAATTGGTGATCGTGGATTATCGTCGGTAGTTAGACATATCCGTAGCGGCGTTTTTCATATAATTCTTCGAGTGCTACGAAAATGGTCTTGATCATATTTCTCTATTTCTCATATGTTATCATCCTTAGCCGTATTAACAACTTGCTCAGGGAAAATCGATAGGTATATTCCTTGAATTCCTCGATATATAATAATAATAATGAAGGTCTTTATTCTCACAAAACTTCACAACATAAACAAATCAAATACAAATTGAAATGTGAAAAAGGCGAGGTCCAGTTGATTATGTCAATTCACTGTTCTAACTAACCCATATAGAAATGATTTTCACACGACATCCAACTCGGATGAATTTGTTCCAATATAGTGAAATTTCCATCGAAAACATACGGGCTTTCGCATTTATAATATTAGTAAGATATTAGTAAGTATGAATTCTCCAACATTTCAGCAACACATTGTCGATTCAGATTTAAGTTACAAACCAGCTCCCCAGACGGCACAGAAATATTCCATGCATATTCAATGAATATACCGCTGGCATATTGAGATATTCCAAACATATTCCAAATCTCCCACGGCATAAGCTTGGCAGATATCAGGAATATCCAAGGTCACCATGAAACATCTGCCAGGAATATCCCATGATCTTCAAAAATATTTCCATGGCATATGCCATACAGATTCATCTATGAATATCTCCCTTACATATATGCTGGCAATATCTTTTTATCTCCTGATTTGTCCATGCCATATGCTGGTAATATCTTTATATATATTTAAATATATGTAAATTTTTGTAGCGGTACTAAATAATAATGCATTGATTCGATTGTTTCAAAAAAATTTATTACAGTTTTAAGAATATTTTGTACAATAACAATAATTAACAAAATTATCACATTAAATTATAAAAATGAACATAAAGTAAAAATATAAATATAAATCAACTAGGTATTTTACAAAACAATACAAGGCATATGAACTAAGAATAAGTAAAAATTAACATTTGATGAATTAAACTAAAAAATAGGGAAAACACAATGAGGTAATATTTTAAATGGTATAAATCTTGAACTGTGAACTTCAATTATTTGGTTTGTGAACTAGCACAAAACTTTAATTGTGCAATTAAAAACCTCACGTAAATCGAACCAATCGAATCACACGTTTTGAGTAATTTAATCGTACAAACAAAGTTTTGTGAAACCGACGTTATATCTATATCAGCACCTCAGAGGTAAAGTGTGTTAAGTCACATTTTTTCAGACACGAACTATCTACAATATTGGATTCACATTAGTAAATTCTAGCTAGTGGAACACATTTTTGACTCCCTAGGTATATGAAGTCGCCAAATAATGGCAGAACACATTCTTTGAAACAATGATCGAACGGAATAATTTCTCTTTCGTCTAATTTTGATATTGTGACTTAGCACACTTTACCTCTGGGGTGCTGATATAAATATATCATAGATCCTACGGATTTCCGGTTCCCAGTCTCCATCCCCTTCTGTCCACACCCATTCTCTCGGTCTCTCAGGTAGATTTTGGTCTTCCTTGCCTTCTCTTTCACTCATTTCAGAGCAAGTTTTTTTGATCTGGCTTTCTCTCAACTAGCAGATTTGGCCCTGAAAAAAACAGTGATTCTAAGATTTTCAAGATAAGAGGCCGTCTACTGCTCTAGTAATAGTGGAAGTCTGTTCTAGAATTGTTTGATATTTATAAACTTACTTTGAATTTTAATAGGCAGTGTTGGCATTTTATATCGAGGCAACCTTCCTTCTTGAAGATGATGATATATGCCTGCGATCCCTCTTTTTGATGAGTATCTCAGAAAACCTGTTTTGCGTCTGAATCTGTAACAATTCCACTAACATTTTCGACCTGTTCAGCTCGGCTGAGACTTACACCTGAAATGATAATCCACTCATGCTCTTGTAGTTGTTACGTTTGGATTGAAAGCAAAATTTTGGTAACAAATTTAGTATTTTCATTCTGCTTAAGAACCTCTGAAAATATTAATAAAACTTAATTATGGATTTCATGATCACTGAAATTATTTATACTATACCTTTGAGAACATTACACAATTTTATTAGGGATGAAAAGTTTGTTTTTGCCTTCTCCCAACCCAACGAAAATATAGGAAATATCCTTTCTATCACTTCCTCACTGTTAAGTCCTCATTTCTTTGACCTGAAAAAAACGTAAATATACATAACCAAAGATAAAGAACTGACAAACCTTTTTCAAGCATTCCAAATATAAGAGTACCTACCAATGCCGATTTGATATTCATGCTCTTGTCTGTCTGTCTGATCTTTTATCATGTGCTTGGCTGCACATAATACTCAAACAATAACATCTTTGATCTCAACGTGACGACCATTTTGGAACGTCAAACTGCTACTAACCACTAACCACAGAACACAAATAACCTTAATCCAAGACCACAAAACAAAAATATGAATATTTTGACTGAAAACGTCGTGACGTAATGTTTACATCCATAAGAAAAAGTCAAATCGAAATTTGATATTCTTATCGGTAAATTCAGGGAACGAAATTGCAGGAGTTAAGAATGGGAGAGGCCAGAAAATAGTTAATTTTTTATTTATAAAGGAGTATTTTTATTCCTGTAAAGAAATAATGTAATTGGTATTTCTGTCAGATATTTTGATAAAATTCAAGGAAATATCTAGAAAGGGCGAAAATATGGTTCGAAGTGGCCACATAACTTCCTCAACCTACAATGGCTCTGAAATGTTTGAAATGCAATGTATTTGGTTCAATGAAAAGCAAGAAGTATTAAGTTGAACTAGAAAGATTCTGAGTTCCAGACATCTCTGTCACCACATGGCAGCTTCATGGAAACAAAAATATGAGCAAAAGTGATTCGATCGTCCAGTGGAATAAGCTATTCTCACCTCTGCTGACTAATATTTGATTATCATATATGATTTTTGACAACTTGTCTACGACCTTTTCATATATCTGCTCGAATATCATATATTGTTTTTCCATTTATTGAAAATATATATTTGATCTCTTTCCTATAAGATCAAAATCATAATGGACCTCTTTTTCTGTTTCATCGAACATTTCAATTATTTAAAAAGTCACTCGACTCTCAGTCGATATACGATATAGTATAGCATGTCCATTTTTCACAAATAAAAACGTTTAATTTGTTGCCTGCTCTTTCATTTCATTGTATCAATCATATAAATAAATTACAAATCATTGATTCCATTGTTTACTCAGTTTAATAAATAAGATCAAATTATTAAGCGAATGAAAGTGTTATTTTTTAACTTGAATCCAACTATAATTAACTTGATGATAACTGCGATTCCTCGAAAATATAATCTATATAGAAAGTTTGTAGTTCTTTAACAGTTTACTGGAAAATAACAAACTCATCAATTATTGATGAGTTCGGAACAAAAGCAAAATCGAGGTAGTGGTAGTACCTACACTTTAAAAAATTATCGTTCAAAAATGGTTTTGTAACGTTTATAATATTCCATGAAGATTCATGTATATATACCAATAAATACTATTGAATAATATTCTAAACGCATATCATATAGATATTCGCATAGCATATACCAGACATATCTGGGATGGCATATATTTGGAATATTCTTTTGAGAGCAGATATATTTGATATATATCTGGCATATGCCTCGCATATTGCAATATCTTTTGGCTTAATGGCAGATTGGAGGAATATTCCGGGAATATAGGGTGCCGTCTGGGTCGAGGTGAATGTTGCCGACCACATTTTACTTTGGATATCCATTTCAATAAACCAGATGAGAAGAGTAAATAAATTGAACATAATATGAGATTTCCTTATTCATTCATTTGATTTCAGGACAGCCAAAATTGACAATGAAAAATGTTATCAGATTTCATCAGGAAAATGTATTCAGAAGTTTGCAACTGTCCAAAAGTTGTGGAAAATTTTTCATGCACCAAAAACCTCGAAATTTTTGGACTGCAAAATCTGCTGTATACATATCATTATCTCCTAATATATTAATTTCTCGAACGTATTAATTTCATTAAGGACAAATAAAGCCCGATCTGAACTCTTAAGGTGAATTAATTGCCGAATAACGGCACTTTGAAAGTTTGTCAGTTGTTCAGAAATTTATAAATTTTAGTTTTACATCTTCTTTGGACTGAAATTTCGTCTGAAATATTGATTTCACAAGTGAAGCTCGTAAAATATAATTTGTGAATGATTTAAAAGGTTTCAAAGCTCAGATCGGTTTCTGATGGTTCTTTTAAAATCTTCGAGAAATCCTATATAGAATGAAATCGCATTTTTCTAGAAATGGTATAATCATTTTTGGCGAATGTCTCGGTTGAAATAGCATCAATATTGATATAAGCTTTTGACTAAATGCATTCTCATATATTCATGAGTATTAAAAATAAGAAATAAACATAAGTAATATACAGGGTGTACCAAGTTCGACGGCCTATTAGGCGTTTCTGGAGAAACAGACTTATTTGAAATCTGAAAATTGGGATTATGATATTGTTTGACATTATCTACCGAGCTAAAATATTCTTAGAGCCTGACGACTTTTAGTTATACAGGGAGCGAAAAAAATATTTTCAAAAATTTTTTTTATGTTTTTTTGTTTTCGAATTTGACAAAGCATGCAATTTTGAATACATTCGTACTCAAATCGTCGCATTCGTCGAAATACTTTCCAAAATATTAAGAAAAACGTGAAGAAAAAGAGAGAAAAGAGTATTCGGTATTATGTTTGTTATTCCTAATCTAAATACCTTAAGCACAAACCGTTTTCACATTTTTGACTGTGGAAATACTGTACATTTTTCAAATTTTGAAAAACTCATCACAGGGTGTTCCAAATGTTGGGTCAAAAATTGGGATTGAAATTGGGCCATAACTTTCGTTTTTCAAATTAGAACCCTATTTTTTTATGATTGCGTTGGATTGTACGAAGAAAGATGATGATAATGTTCCAACATGTTAATGCTACTAAAATTGATAATTCTTGAGTTATTTAGGATTTTATGTCGTACGTAGCGTCAAATTCATTGAATCTGTTTCATATAAACTATGACCCTGGTCATAGAAAATAAATTATTTCAATAACTCACTAGTGACACACATTTGAATACATTCGTACTCAAATCGTTGCATTCGTAAAAATACTTTCCGAAATATCAAAAGAAAAAACTAAACAAAACAGGCAGATAAGAGTATTCGGTATAATGTTTGCTATTTCTTATCTAGATATCTTAAGCAAAAACCGTTTTCACGTTTTTGTAGTCGAAACCAGTGGAAATATTTTATATATTTAGAATTTTGAAAAACTCGTCACAGACTATTCCAAATGTTCGGTCAAAAATTGGGATCAAGATTGACCTATAACTTTCGTTTTTCAAATTAGAACCCTATTTTTTTATGATTGCGTTGGATTCTGCGAAGAAAAATGATGATAAAGTTTCATCACGTTGTTGCTCCTTAATTAATAATTCTTGAGTTATTTAGTATTTTCTGATTCCAAGGCGTACGTTGCGTCAAATGCATAAAATCTGTTTCATAACAACAATGATGAATGAATTAAAAAAAGGGTGTGTCACTAGTGAGTTATTGGAATAATTCATCTTCTATGACCAAGGTCATAGTTGACATGAAACAGATTTTATGAATTTGACGCTACGTACGACATAAAATCAGAAAATCCTAAATAACTCAAGAATTATCAATTTTAGGAGCATTAACACATTAGAACATTATCATCATTTTTCTTCGTACAATCCAACGCAATCATAAAAAAAATATGGTTCTAATTTGAAAAACGAAAGTTATGGGCCAATCTTAATCAAAATTTTTGACCCAACATTTGGAACACCCTGTGATGAGTTTTTCAAAATTCTAAAAATGTACAATATTTCCACAGTCTTCGACTTCAAAGTTGTGAAAACGGTTTGTGCTTAAGTTGTCTAGATAAGGAATGACAAACATAATACCGAATACTCTTTTCTCTCTTTTTCTTCAGGTTTTTCTGGATATTTTGGAAAGTATTTCGAAGAATGCAACGATTCAAGTACGAATGTACTCAGAATTGCATACTCTATCAAATTCAAAATAAAAAAAACAGAAAAAAAAGTTTTTGAAAAATTTTTTTTCGCTCCCTGTATAACTAAAAGTGGTTAGGCTCCAAGAATATTTTAGCTCGGTAGATAATGTCAAACAATATCATAATCCCAATTTTCAGATTTCAAGTAAGTCTAGTTTTCCAGAAACGCCCAATAGGCCGTCGAACTTGGTACACCCTGTATACAAGAATTACAAATGAGAAATAAAAAAAAGTACCTCATGCTCATTTTCACGGTCAAATATATTTCTGACTTACGTCCGACTTAGATTTGAAGTCATGTTTGAGACGTCGGTTCTTCTGCACCACAGTTTAAGTGCCCCATAAGCATAAGTTATTACTATTTTGAGCCGCTAATGTTCATGGCTAGAATAGTACTTTAGCCCGTCTCAAATATTTATAACATAAGAAGATTTGACATGTTGATTTTGATTGCGTGAATTTAATAATTATAATATAGAACTTATTATCTATTGAACTCAATTTGATGAAATTGTTGATTGAGGCTTGATATCATCCTGCTCTTCAATAATGAGAACCGCAGCGGTTTGGCACATCACTTTTGAGCCCTGCTTTTAAGAGAGAAGTTTAAGGAGCTTTTCGGTGGAATTAAGTTGCTAGCTGGTAATGGGGATGAATTCCCTTCGACGCCAATAGCTAACCTCATTGAAAGGCTTCTGTTGGATCCCAGTATCAAGATACCCGTGAAGACTACACACAAATTTCTCCCAAAGTGGTTAAATATGTACCTTATGTAGCTTGCCGTGATAGCGAGTACCGAATCATTCCGATGCCATATAACTTCATGGAGGAGGTATCCTCCATCGACTTCAGCAAATGTTTCTGCTTACACAAAGACGTTCTCTGTTGCATGAGTAATTTTATACCTGCTGAGCTGATTTTATACCTTTCGTCTTTGCTTCGTCAGGGCCATTGTATAAGGAGCGAGCTTGTATGTTAATTGATAATTGATAATATTTATTCATGCTATTACATTCTACAAATCTACAATCTACAAAATCATTAAAAAAAATTCATCCATAGTAAAGAAACATTTACTCAACAAGTATCTTTTCAAACATATCTTGAAATTCTTCATAGGCATCCCCCTCACCGTGGCTGGCAGCTTGTTGAAAAACTTAATATGTAACCCCACACTTCATTTTATCAACTCTATGAAAATCAGTGTAGATTTGATCTAATTGGCGTGTATTATATGCATGTATATCCTGGTGTATTCTATATTCACCAATATGCGATCTCACATACAATAAACATTTATAAATGAACAGACAAGGGACTGTAAGTATTTCTCTACTTTGAAAGATATGTTTGCATTCATCTCTGTAATTTAGTCTACCTATAACTCTAACAGCCTTTCGTTGCAATCCAAACAGTCGTTTCACATTTGCATCATGACCCCAACACAAGATACCATATGTTAACCTGGACTCTATGAAAGCACGATACACAGATATGAGTACAGAATCCGACACAACACCAACCAATAATCTCAACGCATAAACACCAGACGATATATAACCACAAACCTTATCGATATGAGCACTCCAAGATAATTTTCCCTCCATCAGTACACCCAAGAACTTGACTGGTTCAGGTGGATTCATATCCTCCAGATCTCTCATCGAAAAATATATTATTTTGGTTTTAGTTTCATTTAAACTCAGCTGATTACTACTAAACCATGATCTCATGTAGAAGTTCACTAGACTGAGCCTTTCTTAACGCAGTTGCGTCATCAGCGAAAAGAATAAAATCAGCACTTGGATAACAGATGATGAAATCATTTATGTAAATAAGAAAGAGGAGCGGTCCCAGGATCGATCCCTGAGGCACATCACAATCAACACTCAACAAATCAGACAAATCACCATCGCGATCAACACACTGTAATCTATCAGATAAGTAGAAACCGATAAGTGCAACTGCAACCTGATCTATCTTGTATTTCTGTAATTTATAAAGAAGAAGTTCCTTGGAGACACAATCGAAAGCTCTACTCAAGTCACAAAACAGTCCACCTATGTATGAACCCTCAATATAACCCTGATTAATAACCTTCATGAGCTCCGTGAGGGCAGATGTTGTGGAGAGGCCACCTCTGAAACCGAATTGAGAGCTGTTAAAAAGGTAGTTGTTTTCAAAATAAGAGGTTAACTGTAGTTTAATTATACTTTCAAGGACCTTCGCAAATATAGGTATAATGGATATAGGTCTATAGTTACTAACCGTGTGAAGCTAACCGTAGCTATAACTAAATGAAAATGGATTAATGACGTTCATAAGCCTTTAAAGGAAATGACTAATAACAATAAGGACTAGTGAAAATCTAAATAATGAAGAACACTGAAGGCACTGTCATCGAACGTAGCAATAGACTAGTTTCTGGGTTGTTACCCGTCATCAGTAGGTACTGCTTGATGTCTTCGTCGATGATAACGAAAATGAGCAGCAGACTTATATTCAGTGCTATTAGGCACTTATTCGATATAAAAAAAAGTGCCATTTAGCGGAGAAACGTCTCTCACAAGTAATCAGAAGCTATGACTGCTTCATGATACAGATGTGCTGCAAAATTGCGAGTTTTCCGAGAATTTGGTTCACCACATGAAGTTTTTCTACTCGGGCAGTCTGGCAATTGATGTGGGGGGTACCTACAGTGCCACTGCTGATGGATACGAGTTTATCTGTCGAGGACAACGGTAAATGCTGTTCATTCATTATGGCGGAAATATCCTGATACCCTCTACCTTTTCGCATAAGTTCAGCATATATTCCAAAGAAGCAAGGAACATTAACCTGCACACAGCAGAGAACCTCAAGGTCAATCGAATGATGAAATTTCATTTTATCATGACAGGTAACGTCTGTAGGTCTGAAGATTTAAGAAGTCTGAAAATTTCAATATCGCTTATGATAGAAAAGTAACATAAAGACTTCGAAAAATCTCAAATTTTATTGCAAGATCCTGAAAAACAACAGTTGTTCAGAACCATTCACTTCTAATGCATCGTAAGAAAATTTGAAATTCGCACTACAGAGATTAGATAGATCTCGGTGTGTCTGCGTTCTGAGCGGAACTTCCCGTTTGATCCGTCCCTTTTTTTATCGGCACCCATCATGACATCACAGGAATATATCAGCTTCGTTGTCAGATAGAAGAAATTGACTTATCGATTCCCATTTCTCGAGCCAATTAAGTGAAGTAATGCGTTCGTTGTGTACTCCCTCAGGAATATACCCCACTCGGGCATTTTTAAAGTGATTAGATAAATCGATAAGTCCTTATATCTAGAGAAACATTACTGGTGTGATAGAACTTTGATGGGTACGGTGACATCACATTGGCCCAGAGTGAATTATTTCCCAAAGAAAACAAAAGTTGAGTACCTACCAAGTTGTTCGAAGCACGTGACTTGTTAATTCAGGCCCTTGAGTGTTCATGTTTGGTCGTTTGGACGAAAATATTCTCCTTATTACTGAAAACTTTTTCTCTAATTATGTGTGAATTCCGTTCATTCTACTACATCTCGTAGAACAAAACAATGTTAGAATATTTCATTCTAGCACTGTTTTCAGTCATATTTATTGATGAGATGTTGGCCTCCTGCCACTAGAAAACAGTTCTGCCAATCGATATTATCCAATGCAAAAATCACTTAAGGCTATTCTCGGCAATATTTCATCGATTTCGATAAAAATCTATCGAATAAAAGAAAATTTTGTGTGATATTTGTACAGAAGCCTCATTTTTACACACGTTCATTCAAAATCATCCCACTTCGTAGCTCGTTCTAGAATTTTGAACTAGTGTAGGACTAACAATGCCATCTGCACGTGTATCATAAACATCTATTTTGGATGAAAAGAATCTTCCGGGCTTGTTGGCCGTGGTCCATTAGGAATAATTTCACCTAACGTTTCGCCCACAACTTCGGTAGGCATCTTCAGAGGATTCTCGGTCTGAGGTTGAACCTCGAACGCTGAATTACTGACACTGACGTGTTCGAACCGGAATCGTCATCTGCGCGCCGGTTTATGGCGGGAAAAAGTGGCGCGTCTACGTGCGCGATGCTGATTGGCCCATCGCTCTCGCTTCGCATCGACTTGATCTTCGTTTTTTCTATGGTCGGTACCCTGGCGCTATGCAAGAATGGGGTCTCTTCTTTTCTGTTTATGTTATTTTTGTGTTCATAAATTTCAATGGCTTCCATGTTCCGCCTGGGATAGTAACTTCTGATATGAAAAATAATCTCCGTTTTTGAGAAATCTATGTTGAGTCCATCTATTAGCGCATGTTCTGTTACTATCCCAGGCTGAACATGGAAGCCATTGAAATTTATGAACACAAAAATAACATAAACAAAAAGAAAAGACCCCATTCTTGCATAGCGCCTGGTAACCCTAGAAAAAACGAAGATCAAGCCGATGCGAAGCGGGAGCGATGGGCCAATCAGCATCGCGCACGTAGACGGGCCACTTTTTCCCGCCATAAACCGGCGCGCAGATGACGCTTCCGGTTCGAACACGTCAGTGTCAGAAATTCAGCGTTCGAGGTACAACCTCAGACCGAAGATCCTCCGAAGATGCCTACCGAAGTTGTAGGCGAAACGTTAGGTGGAATTATTCCTAATGGACCACGGCCAACAAGCCCGGAAGATTCTTTTCATACCAGTATATCCGGTCGTGGAAGCCTTAAACTATTCATCTATTCTGTAATTGGGGTGACTGATATTGGTAATGCTTAATAGTATCAGTATCAGTATATTCTCACATACCTATGGTGAGGTCGCTTCTCGGGTCGCTATTAAGGCAAGAACATGCCAAGAGTGGCTTGAACGCTTCAAGAATGTCGATTTGAATCTCGAAGAGCAGTATGACGGTAGAGGAGAGAAGGTTTTTGAAGATGCAGAATTGGGGCATATCTCGATCAAGACAATCACCACAGGTAATCGTTATCGAATGCAATTGATGCGTTTGAGCAAAGCAGTGGAAGACAAGAGACATGATGAAGTCATATTACAGCATGACAATTCTCTGTTGCTAGAGTGGCCAAAATATGCTTGGAAATTTTCGAATTGAACATCAAAACACATTCATCAGATGTATCAGCTCCAAAAACATATTATTTACCAGTTTTTTATCCATCTCAGACAACGGGTCACCTGTTTTGAAACACCTTGTTTTTTCTCATAGCAATGAAATTTTTCTGACGAATTCTGACTATTTTTCTGTAATAACATATTTTCCACAATTATGGATTAACTTTTCAATTTCTGAGGATGTGACCGACATAATAATTGATTTATTCACTGATCTCACTCCAATTTGCTTATACTGAAAGCTGAATGTCACAAGGAGGCCACTAGTTTTTTCATTCCAATGATCAACTCCCTCCAACAGTGAGGCAGAAAAGTGCCAATCTCTTGTTTGAATTTTAACACATTTATTCATTGAATGCAACTGATTTCCATTTCACTTTGAATGTGATGTTATATTCAACATATCTGATATGCATAGTATATCGTTTAATTGAACGAAAGTAAACTCGCATATTATTTTTTCTTGTTCAGACTTTTGTTTCGTGATAATTGAACGAGTTCGAATAAAAAATCTCATAAACAACTTTGTTTCAGGGTAATATTTGGCAACAACTTTTGTCGTTCCACTTCATCTTAGAAATAGTTAATACAATTCCATTCACGTTGACGGTATGTATAATTTTTTTTTTTATATTAGAGAACACTAATTCATTTTGTTTCAGATTTTTTATCCACCTTTGAGGAACCTTTTCATACCAGTATTTTTGAATTGTTGGTTGGCGAAACATGCCTTAGAGAATATGTTTGTAAGTAGAAATATTATATTCATTCATATCGACATTATTCAGGAAAATTAGTTCTGCCTGCTTGAACCAGATTTTTATTTCTCCAGGAAATCATTTTTTTGATAAACATTGGGCAGAATAACAATATGTATTTAAATTCGTACGAATTGCCAAGAATTGGTTCCTTGATCGAACGAGTCGCTATATTTTTATATTGTATGGCGGAATTAAATTTTTTTGTTTTCTTAAATATTCAATACCTATTTTTTTCAGTTGACTTAATGCGTATTCTCGTGAAAGTTCTATGAGGGTTTTCTCCACCAGATCTTCAACATGAAACAATTAAAACATTTTTCAAATAATCTGAGAATGACCCCTGTGTAAAACTGGAGGACCCTAAAAAAACTTCAACGAAAATGCAGAGATCTCCCAGAAAATATTTTAATACATATTTGATACATTTTATGTGCTCAGATTTGTCATTGGTAATGTTCTTTTTCTATATTAACAGAATGATCTACATAGAGCTATGCAAAAGTCACAATCGGCCTTATCCCAACAGTTGACCATTTTATCAGCAACGTTGGTTTGTCTTGTCTTCACCAGGTGAGTGAATTTTTTCTTTATTCAATGTTTTAATCACAAATGAGGAACATAGCTACATACTTGCAAAACGCGGTCAGTCCAAAATCTCAAATTTTCAGCAAAATGAAAAAACTTATGTTCAAGGACAACTTAGGTCACCGAAACACCATTTGTACCATGACACAAGAAAAAATATCGCGAGTAGTTACTTCATTTATTGAGGCATAAATAGCTCTAATATTTGACAGCTAGCCTAAATGCTATTTGCATGACTTTAGTGGAAAATATCGTCGTAATTGTAAAAAAAAACATAAACATTGCATTTTATTTTCATACGCCCGCTTCTCTATCCCCACAGTGCTCTGCGAACATTTCAACTAACCATACCATCTCCTGGCTGGTAGATATCAGTACCTGCAATTTTTACGAACTTTTGTTTTTTTCTTCTTCATGAAACTAGCCTTGACGAGTCTGTCAGTTAGAATCTTATCCGATGGACGTACTGCATTTTGTATGCCCGAGTAGTTTCCACCGTTCATTAAAAGCAGGCGATGATGCGATTCGAATATCCAGGTTTTCATTAAACAATAGTCAACCAAAAGAATGATACAACGGCCTTAGCCATTGCGAGGCCCCTTTTTCCTTCGCGAAAAGTTTGTGATGCGAAAGTAAGTCCGGTTGTTCTGTATAGGTTATTGTCATATTCTATAAAGATATGAAATTTGAGTTTTATTTAAAATATAATAATATAATATGAAATATAAATATAATATAACTTTGGGAGATTTACAAAATTAACAAATACAGGAATGATAAATTTGATATTCATGTTTGCGGCTTTTCCTAGCACTGAAATCTTCAATTGAAGTATCATTATCGATCGAATGATACGTCATTTTCTATTGATGAAATAGCAAGGTCTGAAAGCCGATCTTGTGTAATCGAATTCTTTGAATATGTTTCCATGATTTTAAGGACGTAAGGTGTTTCAATCGCACAATAAAAGTTTTGTGAATGAGACCATATGTCTAGAAAAACTTTGTTTGCGAATAAATCATCCAGCGCCTGTCAAGCTTCCTTTTGATTGATCGTTTCCTTTTTGAATTACCTGACTCGAATTTTTTACCGGCATCTCGATCACGCGAACTTATTTCGAAAATCTTGTTGAATTTAGCACAGAGTGTCAAAAATAATTTTTAAGTAACACATTTTTTTCACACTTTTCCGGTTCTTCACTATGAAAATGACCCATTTGTTCATTCCGTTCTAATGAACCAAACCAATTAAACCACAAGTCTCAGACTTTGGATCTACAGCGGGGGTGTAAAAAGAGACGTGTAGTGGAATTCCCACAGATGGTGATAATAAATGGTGAAAGTACTTTTAGGTATTTTGAAGAGAAAACCATAAAAATAAAACTGTTCATTTTATGATCCAGATGAACAGAATAGAAAGTTTCTGGGGAAATGGCGCCTACTTGTAAGCATATTTCTATTGGTAACAATGGTTTTTTACGTTTTTTACGAATTCAATGACAAGAAAAATTTTGAGTTAATTCGAAAAATGTGAATATGACCTCTAAATGTAAATGAAGAACCGAAAACAAAGGAAGATTTCCATCCCAAAAAATAGAATATAACAAAACTGACCTATATTCTTATCTCCAATCACTAGGCTTGAGAAAAAAACAGATTTCGCTTTCCTCGTTCCGTGATTCTCTACAATGAAATGAATTCATTCATAAGACGATAATTCAACGAATATTTCGAAGGGAATGCTAAAGAACGGTCAACAGGGCTATAAATATTTTATGAGGTTCGAACAACAGGGATAAGTATAAATTGTACCGAAATACTTAGATAATTTTCACCCTTACTGTGTGCATTCTTTTCTACCTACTGATCTGGTGGATCGGACATCTGGTGCCTCAATTACCCATTCGGACGTTCCAACAAAGCGCAATATTCAAAAACTACAAAATCCTTTCTTCAATTTTGTTCTGAATGAATGAATTGTTTAACTAACTTTTTTCGAATTTACCTCATTTTCAAACCTTTTTAAATGATAAGGGATCTCAATCAATATCAAAATTTGCTCGGGTTGTTGCGCGCGAGCCCCCACCAAGAGCGAGGCCCCGGGCGATTGCCCCGTTCGCCACCCCCTGAAGCCGCCACTGACCATAAGATGAATAAAGTGGAGAAACTGCGTTTTCAAGTCTGGTCCCCAAATGAAATAATATGAACCGGAAACTAGCCTTAAACTGTGAAAACTTGGTTTGTGTAGCAGCTCAATTGAATCAAATTTAATGAATCGTTACTCTCAAAATAGAGACGATTGACTTTTAGACCACCGTCGTAGACATATCATATTTATTTATTGCAGAATAGGGACAACAAATAAACAAACATATCCAATATAGTGATCACGTTTTCAACAATAATATTTTTGGTTGACAATGAAAAAAGTACATTGGAAGTAAAAACTTTCAAAGAAATAGAAGGAATAAAATACAAACGATAAAACTAGAAATTGGAAAAAAAATTTTTCCTTCAAGGGGTCAATACATTCTTGATTTCACATTCGAAACAATTTAACGAGATGTCGATGAAACTGGTTTTACTGCTGAAGAAGTTAAAGACTTTTTGAGCTCCTATGAGTGGTGAGTTCTATCCCAAGTTTGTCTCTCTATAATCTATGTTCAACAATTCCCTTCGTCTGGTTAGCCAAGAGCATATATTAAAACTAATGAGGGATAACAACTGTGGTGAATCAATACTTCGAGTACCATACTATAGCAATATAATTTAGCAGTTAAAATGCCAAAATCAGTTATTCCCGGAAATAATATCTTTTCCATTATAGACTTTTTCATAGCAGCTTTCGATTCCTGATCAATCATGGTCCTCTATATTTTTAAGTTCAGATAGCGTCTACTGAAGATTATTATAGAAATAGTTTATAATGGAGCCTACGTTTCGTCCGTATCTTCGATCTTTATAGAGGCTCTCTTTGGAGTCATTTCAATTTGAAAACAGCAGCACCAATGAACATCCAGAAAAGTCTTCACAACGGGTTAAGAAACAGCAACATCATGATTATAAATGTCACCCAAGGACGAAGGTAAACAACCATAGTTCATCTGGTATACGGTTCTTCAGATTATCAACCACATCTGATCGACTTATGAAAATATTTATTCAGCTACTATACTATGAGCTGAGACCTTGTGTTTCTACTCTAATGTTCACAGTTCGATGTGAACTTATTTGTATCACCTCACTCATACACCGTCTCTAATTGTTCACTTCTTTGTCTGTTATGGAGACGCAAGTGTGGGATCTAATCAATAAGACAAAGATATAGTTGACATTGAGAGAATCTTCCTGACTCATTAGCGGTGGCGTATAGGAATTGTTTCCTCTTACGTTTCGGCAATATCTGCGGTAGGTATCTTCAGAGGATAATTGCTCTGCGATTGTAATTTGACATCTGAATTTTTGAGAGTGGTTCTGGCTTCGATATCTTAGTATAACTCATACCCTGATTAATGGCAGGGGAAGGAAGTGGGTTGGTCCATCACTCCCACTTTGTATTGGCTCCGAAGCGGCATCAGAGAAACCATCTATATAGCTACGCGATGTAGATGATAATCCTTCTAATTTACCATATTAGGTTGATAATTGAATTTTACCTAGCAAATCTCCCTATGAAGGTAACTATTATAGTAACAATACTTGCACAAGGATATCTAACCACACATTCTTCATATGAGCTTCTTTATGAACCGTATACGGATATTTCATCCCGTGATTGTGGAATGAATTGTTGTTATTTCAGATGCCCCCACTGATTGATATTGCTTGTTTTAATTTTAGAAGCTCCTATGAGTGGTGAGTTCTATCCCAAGTTTGTCTCTCTATAATCTATGTTCAACAATTCCCTTCGTCTGGTTAGCCAAGAGCATATATTAAAACTAATGAGGGATAACAACTGTGGTGAATCAATACTTCGAGTACCATACTATAGCAATATAATTTAGCAGTTAAAATGCCAAAATCAGTTATTCCCGGAAATAATATCTTTTCCATTATAGACTTTTTCATAGCAGCTTTCGATTCCTGATCAATCATGGTCCTCTATATTTTTAAGTTCAGATAGCGTCTACTGAAGATTATTATAGAAATAGTTTATAATGGAGCCTACGTTTCGTCCGTATCTTCGATCTTTATAGAGGCTCTCTTTGGAGTCATTTCAATTTGAAAACAGCAGCACCAATGAACATCCAGAAAAGTCTTCACAACGGGTTAAGAAACAGCAACATCATGATTATAAATGTCACCCAAGGACGAAGGTAAACAACCATAGTTCATCTGGTATACGGTTCTTCAGATTATCAACCACATCTGATCGACTTATGAAAATATTTATTCAGCTACTATACTATGAGCTGAGACCTTGTGTTTCTACTCTAATGTTCACAGTTCGATGTGAACTTATTTGTATCACCTCACTCATACACCGTCTCTAATTGTTCACTTCTTTGTCCGTTATGGAGACGCAAGTGTGGGATCTAATCAATAAGACAAAGATATAGTTGACATTGAGAGAATCTTCTGACTCATTAGCGGTGGATTATAGGAATTGTTTCCTCTTACGTTTCGGCAACATCTGCGGTAGGTATCTTCAGAGGATAATTGCTCTGCGATTGTAATTTGACATCTAAATTTTTGAGAGTGGTTCTGGCTTCGATATCTTAGTATAACTCATACCCTGATTAATGGCAGGGGAAGGAAGTGGGTTGGTCCATCACTCCCACTCTGTATTGGCTTCGAAGTGGCATCAGAGAAACCATCTATACAGGGTGTCCGGGGAATGACTGTACATAGTCTCACCAGAGATAGAGTTGGACTTGGTGATTACTGATTGACTATGAAAAATTAATTTCTGGATTTCCCTAGAAAGCTACAGGGTGATTTTTCAATTCCATGGAAATACTTCGACCATCATGAAATCCAAACTAATTGACGAATATTAATGAAATTCGGGATGTTATTGGCACATGCTGAGGTCGAGTCAGAATGATATCAATTTTTTTCATTATTTCAGGACCGGACTCATCAATCTTCATTTAAAGTGTTCAGGGTAAAACAAACACTCTGTATTTCGAATAACAAATAATTGATTCGCTTGTTAGAAAGAAGCTAAATTATTCTTCAATTTGTGATATCGCTTAAAGTTGTCACATCAACAATTATTTTTTTATGAATTTTTGAATTTTGATAAACTTCGAAAAATTAATTTTTTCACCATGAATAGAAGTGAAAATCTCATGTTTGAATATAAAATGCGAAAGTATAATCAGAAAAATTTCAAAAAAGTTCAGAGCTTCAATAAGCACAGTCCATAACGAAACAATAACAGTTGGCAAAATGTTTATCACAGAATATGTTATAGGAATTTATATTTAATCTTGAAAGAAATTTTATTTCTATACATTTTTGAGCTTGAAATTTTTAATCTAGTAAGATATTTCGTTACATTCTCCCGAACTTAAAATCATATCTTCTCTTTTTCAGAGTACTTTATAATATTTAATATTGAATATGTAAACTTAACAGAAACAGACTAACGAACTGAAAAATCATTACTCATACTCCTCGATTTACTAATTCAGTTAGAGGTTTTTACATTGGAAGAAGTGTCACTTTGGTCTATATCTTTGTTGTAGAACACCTGGTATACATACGAATAATTTTGAAATATGCTTATGGATACCCTATACACTTCTGCATTTTTTTTCGAAATATACCTTCAGTTACTCCATCGCAATGAGATCCGCGTCTGGGGGTGGCCACCCAGTATATCAACAAATTATTAGAGTCTTCCTCACCTTCAGTAACATTTTTAAGAAAATTTATTATTTATTTTCGTCCTCCACAAGATGACCAAGTCCTGTTCAGGTATATAAATTAAATTTTTCGAACATTATCCAAATTAAAAAATTCATAAGAAAATAATTGTTAATGTGACAACTTTGAGCGATATCACAAATTGAAGCATAATTTAGCTTCTTTCTAAAAAGCGAATCAATTATTTGTAATTCGAAATACAAAGTGTTTGTTTTACCCTGAACACTTTAAATGGAGATTAATGAGTCCGGCCCTGGAATAATGAAATAATTGATATCTTTCTGACTCGACCCCAGCATGTGCCAATAACCTCCCAAGTTTCAATAATATCCGTCAATTAGTTTGGATTTCATGATAGTCGAAGTATTTCCATGGAGTTGAAAAATCACCCTGTAGCTTTCTAGGGAAATCCAGAAATTAATTTTTTATAGTCAATCAGTAATCACCTAGTCCAACTCTATTTCTGGTGAGACTATGTACAGTTATTCCTCGGACACCCTGTATAGGTACGCGATGTAGATGATAATCCTTCTAATTCACCATATTAGGATGATAATTGAATTTTACCTAGCAAGTATCCCTATGAAGGTAACTATCATAGTAACAATACTCGCACAAGGATATCTAACCACACATTCTTCATATGGGCTTCTTTATGAACCGTATACGAATATTTCATCCCGTGATTGTGGAATGAATTTTTGTTATTTCAGATAGCCCCACTGATTGATATTGCTTGTTTTCATTTGATCTGCAAGGACGGTGCGATTTCAATAAAACCTATAGTGCTCATTTTTTTAAACAATTTCTGCAGTGTACTTGAAGTTAATGAGATACTTAATATACAGGGTTTTTCAAAAACAGGTGACCCCCTCTCAAAGATAGATGGAAAACTGAAAAATAGTAGGAGTTTCTCCTGTAGAAAATTGGCATATGGCCGTCCGATTCAAGATGGAGGACATTGAAATTAAAAAAATACATACATTTTTTTATGATTTTCGCGAAACAACTGGCAACATTAAGATGAAATTCGAAGATGTTTTGGAAGTTGACATCTAATGAATGTGTTTTAATGTCTGACTATTATAGAGGGCGCTAGTTACACGGTTCGTTCGAAGTTGAGTTAGACATAACTTTTTTGATATAACATTCATTAAGCTAGATCCTGAGTGATCTGAAACATTTTTCAATTTCACAACAAAATGGTACTCTTAAATAATCTCGATACTGTGCACCGTTTTCAGAACATTTAGATTTGAAAATTAAGATGCAATAACCGATTCTGGTGTAAAATATTCATAAAGTCAATAATTATTATTATCAATTATTAAGCATGATGGACCTCCACGCCGCATTGATTTAAGGTGTCGTAATTGGTTTTCCGAATCGATGAATTGGTAGAGGTGCGAAAGCGCCGATTCATTGCCCTTCTCGGTCATGCGATTTCAAGCACAGTTTGGTTGTTTTCACGAAACTTCAATGATCTCATTGAACACTTATTCCAATGGGATTCATTTGTGTTTTCACCTTTTTTCTTATTTTGATGTGATTTCTTGCTCACTTAATATATTCATCATCACTTTATACCAGCATCGATTATTACTTGATATTTTTCGAATCAAAATATTCCGAAAACGGTTTGCAGTATCAAGATTCATCAATTGAATGATATTCATGATCGCTCAGAATTCAGCTCAATGATTCTAATATCAAAAAAGTTCATTAGATATATCAACTTCCAGAAAATATTCGTATAAGCTTTCATGAAAAAGTTGCCAGGAGTTTAGCCGTTATCGCCCAGTATCCCTGAACAAACCCCTATTTTTTTTTTATTTTTCTATTCATCCGAGAGGGGGAGATCCTTTTTTACGAAACGCCCTGTTTTTAAGTAGTAAGAATTCTTATTGTCTGCACCAGATCTAGAATCTTGGCTATAGGGTCATGTCTTGTCGTATACTCAGTTTTAGCGAATTCTTGTCATAACTCCTCAGTATTGTTATCATTTATGCTTTTATGGAAGGAAAAAAAATTAAAAGTCACAAAAGATCGCCTTAACAACAGTGAACTTCACACAATCAGAAACCCGTCGCAGTCTAGCTTCAAGCCACGCCACTTTACCACATCATTCAGGAAAACAAAGTCAGATAAGGATCAATGTCAAACGCCATATCTACATCATGCAACAAAAAACTTTTAAACTAATTAGTTTCATGCTCGTATGTCTACTGTCGTGTGTGGCTATTCCCCAATCGAGTTATTCACATACTTGTGTCATGATATATACCTGAATTTGAAAAAAAAATAATTGCATGGTAAAATTTATACTTCAAGTTGAAATGAAACAAGTGAAGGTGTTCAGTTTTAATCTATGAACAATCGAATAACAGTAAGGTGTTTGTGTCCTGGCTAGCTAATGAATATTCAACATTGAAGGATTCTAACTGCGAGCATTTCATTAGGCACACCATAAAAACGATCGTCTTTGTGTTTTCGAAACACTTTTACGAGAGCATATAGCACCATGGTTGAATCGATAAAGTGTTCTCCGAACTGAATCGCCGATGAAACAGACTAATGATGAGATCTGAGAAATTCTGCCATCTACCACCGGTTTCGTACGGAGCATGAAGGCTTTGTCTCTGAGGTGTATAAGATACTGATGACGTCAAACAAGGCTGAAACCATGGAGTCATTTTAACAAAGTTGTTTTCTTTTGGCTTTACAACGGATTTCATCGTTTTTCTGGAATCATATCTTGTAGATAGAAAACTGTTTGTTCAGTGTTTTGGAGTCAGGTCTTTTGAGTTTTCAGCATCTTCTGGTGTTCCGCAAGGTTCCATTTTTGGTCCTCTGTTATTTATGTTATTCATGAATGATTTGAATTCATTTTTCGCATGCCCGTCTCTTTTGTATGTAGATGATTGCAAATTGTTTAGCCGTATTGTTTCCATTCAGGGTGACATTGATGAACTGATTGATTGGTGTGTTAGAAACCGGCTTCCATTGGATATAAAAAAGTGTAATGTGATGTCATTTGGCCCAGGAAAATCTAAAATTTGTTTTCAATACAACATCGAAGGCAGTGTTTTGGACAGGGTGACTGAATGTAGAAATTTGGGAGTTTTGTTTGATGAGGGGTTAACTTTTGTGCCTCATGTGCGTGCAGTTGTCACTGAGGCACTCAGAACTCTAGGTTTCATACTTAGGAACTCCAAGTACCTTTTTGAGACTCGATCTCTTTTTCTTCTGTTTACGACTCTCTCAGGAATTCTCTTCCTTCGTAATATTCTGTGTTCTTAAATTGATTGCCCTTACTTACTCGCGTCAGTGAATGTGCACGTCCCGAGATTGCCGGTTCGAAATATAAATACTTTTTATCTACCATTTCCACGTACTAACGTGTTCGGTTTTCGCCACTATTCAGAATGTGTCAGGATTTTTGCAATTTTAATCATGTTTTAGACATTTTTAGCTGCACCCCATCTATTTTTTCCGAATCTTCAATAGGCTAAGGCTGTAGATTGGTGTAGTAATTAAATAAATAAATAAATAAAATAAATATCTTTCATCTCAGTGACAAAATTTGAATTCTTTTTTGTTTGAGGAACTAGCTCACTGTAGCATGAAGGTTTTCCATGAAAAGAGTTTCTAACAATTCCAGATTGAACTAAACAAAACTGAATAATCTCTCGCGGCTACTCATTAGGATGTTCCTCTCCTCAGGCGATCAAGCTACAAAATAATTCCATGGGATAATTCTTGTGTACTAAATTAATATTGCAATATTAAGATGACGACCTTTTGAAGATAATGAATATGCACATTGATCTCTCATTAACTATAATAATTTTTTCTACAAGCGAACGCTTCCCACCCTTTTCCCGCACTCATTTCAATTAGGAAAAAGTCACATTTCCAAGCAGTGCAGGAAAAAGCCATGATTTTCAATTCCCGCACACTTTTCAGTTCTGAAAAAAATTAGCAGGATTTTTGACGCACACTTTTATTGAAGAATAAACTGAATTATCTATGCACCGAACGTCAAAGACATGTAGAATTACGTTCGACAAATTATGAACTTATTATCGAATTTAATATGTGTGTTGAATTCAGTTCGGGACTCCTTTCGAAGTTTTTCCTATCGATTCCAGAAACACCAGAAACTGTGTCACTTCTTTGTGAAACGCTTGAATCAACAAATAGAAATATTCTTTTGTTCTTGAAACACAGAACGAAAACTGAAATGTTTATTTTTTTTAGTTGTTATTACTTCTCAGACACTGTATAAAATGTAAAATTGCTTTAAATATATATTTTTGCCAGGAAGTCAGAGGCGTTGTTGAAGTTTTTTTTTCAATTTTTTTTTTGAGGTTGAAAACATGAACATGAATTTTTCAGATCGAACACGCTGTACAGGCTGATTGTTTATATTCTACTCAGCTATCGGAGTTAATCTGGGTCGTAGAAACACGTTTGAATGAGCAAATTTTAAATATTTTTATGGACATTCAGAATTCCCGAAGGCATCGAAAACCTGAAAATTTGTTGTGAACTATTGTTTTTTGAACGGTACAGCCTGTATTTCATTTTTCTGATTGCTCTTCTGAATTCAAAAATAATAGGTTTTTGAACATAGCAGCTGTGGAATGCCACACAATAATGATGCGATTCCTTCACATCAAAGGAACCGTGGATGACAAAACAACTGATATTTATTCCATATATATATTGACTAAAAGTTGAATTAAGTGAATTTCCAATTTCCACCTGTTCGCTAAATGAATTCACCGTTTCCAGTCTTTTTAACCACCCGGTATAACCTTTTACTATGACTATTATCAAATTTCATTCAGGAATCCTTTCAACTCATTCAAAGGCGCGTTTTCGAATTCTTCCCTTTCTTTCCTATCAATTGGCGAACAGAAAAATATACGGATCTTCGATTGAATGTGAAATTCCACAGTTGAAATTTCGAATTTATAGACTTTACTTTCAATTCAAGAATTTCAGTTAAATAAAATGACGACACTGACGAGTTCATAGTGCTGATATATTTTTTCAAGTGTTTTAAACCCTCCTAAAAATAAAAATTTTCAAATTCTAATTGGAATACTGGGAAAATGCCAGTAGGTATGCCAATATAGAATTTTTAGGTTAACGACGCCTTCATTCAGTACTAAATTCTGAATGACCATAAAAATAGTACAAATATACCCATTTGAACCAAAGTGTACGACCAATATTAACTGGGACCGTTTGCACCTACATCCCTCAAAATTTAAGTGACCTCGAATTTAAACTTCCCTAAGGATGGCATTTTAACCTAATATAATTCATGAACTCATAAATTTTTTCTCTATAAACTCATAGCAAAAATTTCAAAATTCAACAAGCATAAAATCATCAAAAGAACAGTAAAGTTAGGTTGAAAAAATGATAATTATCATCTGTAGCTGACCAGACAATGAAATAGCTTTTCTCTATTTCAGTATCGTAATGGGTTCATTACAGTACTAAAAGTAGTGCTGTAATGAAACTCATTACAGCATTGTTTTCAGTTATATGTTTCGTTTTATGGTTGTCAGTACTGACCTCCGATCGAATTAAGTTTCGAATCAAAACAATTCAAATTCCGTGAACTGTCAAATTTCGTATATCACACCAACTGCCAAGATACAAAACAAAAGTCACTAATCTGAATTTTCATTTGAATTTCGAGAATATTTCACAAAAATTGACTGAAATAGAGAAAATACCGTCTAATACTCGTTGCAGAAGGCAATTCCAACACTCATGCTATCGAAAACTCGCTCCTTCGTCGCTCGTTTTCGAACTTCGCATTCGTGTTGGAATAGGAGCTCATTCTGCAACTTGTTTTAGAATATACTATTCTCTATTTCAGTATCGTAATGAGTTCATTACAGTACTAAAAGTAGTGCTGTGATGAAACTCATTACAGCATTGTTTTCAGTTATATTTTTCGTTTTGTGGTTGTCAGTTCTGACTTCCGATCCACTCAATTTTCGAATCAAATCAATTCAAATTTCGCAATCTGTCAAATTTCGTTAGTGACACCAACTGCCAAGATACAATACAAAAGTCACTAATCTGAATTTTTATTTGATTTTCGAGTGTTTTGCACAAAACTTTACCGAAATAGAGAAAATATCGTCTAATACTCGTTGCAGAAGGCAATTTCGAATTTCGCATTCGTGTTGGAATAGGAGCTCATTCTGCAACTTGTTTCAGAATATACTATTTTCTACTACAGTGCGTTTTCACCCACTTTTCAGTACACATTTTAGTTTGGAAAGTGTCACTTTCCCGCACTAGTGAGGGAAAGTATTAGCAGGGTTTTTTTCCGCACACTTTCATAAAAGAATAAACTGAATTATGATATGACCCTAAGTATCGAACGTCAACGATGAGAATACCATGGTAACGACATATAGAATTCATGTGTATTATGGATTCTCATGGAATGTTTTGTATGTTCAAATAAAATATATGTTTTCAATGTGGGGTCGTAAAACAAATAATGTTCCTATCTTGTGCAGAAAGTATCTTTCCCGCACTCGATTGCATTCCCGACCTCCGCTCCGCGTCGTTCGGGCAACAGCAATCTCGTACGGAAAAGTAAAACTTTCTGCACTTGATAGGAAAATAACTATTTTGAAATAGAGTGAAGGTCAACAACATGAAAAAAATTAAATTTTTCTACTTTCACCACTCTTCGAGTGACAGTCGTGCAACTGAAAATAAATTTCATGGATCCTCTACTTTGAGGGAGGGCTTGATTTCGAATGCTATGGATATACAAGCCCATACCCGCACCTTCGCTCGCGTTATAGTTTAAATTAAAACGGTACTGATAGGTCCGCAACCCCAAATTCATAACCTCGTATCGAAGAAGAGACTGTACGTGTTTACATGACAAAACTATGTCACGTATAGATTCAAAAATTTCTTGTCCAAATTCACACTCGTTCAACCTATTTCAATTTTCGAAGTCCATTGCAAAACTATTCTGTGAAAAGTATGCCGCAGATAACAGTCACATTCTTTTTCATATTGATTCATTTCATGCCAGTCAAAAGTCCCCTTTGAATTGACCATTATTTTGAATTGAATTGCAAATAATAAAAATGACTATCGTGGGTTGTCTTCGGCAGTAGATATATGCTGTCGCAGACTTTTTTATAGAACTTTTCAAGTACTACAACCATGTTTCTCCATCTCTTATAAATTACGCAGCGTCGCTCGTATAAGCCGGAAAGTACCGGAATTTTCCATGAAAATCGATATTATCTTTATTTCTTCATTTTATCGTTTTCATGTAGGGTTTACATGAAAACCTCCAAAAAATATTCTCTACAATACAGTGAAAGTTACATCAAAATCGGTCATCCATAGAGGACAAATACATAGACAATCACATTTATAATATGAGTATCAGACTGATTCACAAAAATCGACTTTTTTTGTTTTCACGGAACCCACCCCTACTTATCTCCAGGGTTTCGAAAAAAGACCTTTGCGAAAATATCAGCACAAAATTGAAACATTTAGAGGTGGCTCATCAATTATTTCTATTTTGCCTACTAATAGCAGGAAAAAAATTCTTTTTTCAATAAAAAACTCCTAGGACACAAACCAATAGGCGGATTTCTTTGTGTGATACATTTTCGTGTAGGCAATCAGATACTCTACAAATATAAATAGTTTCAGGCTTTCACGACCGGTTATATTGACATTAAGAGAGTCTTCCGGGCTTATTGGCCGTGGTCTATTAGGAATTATTTCACCTAACGTTTCGCCCACAACTGCGGTAGGCATCTTCAGAGGATTCTTGGTCTTAGATTGTAACTCGACCGCTGAATTTCCGAAAGTGATGCTGGATTCGATCCGTGGCCCCCTCAGTTGTGGGCGAAACGTTAGGTGAAATAATTCCTAATAGACCAATAAGCCTGGAAGACTCTCTTAATGTCTCTACAAATATGTCCCTTACGATATTTCGATAAATCGGCCGCTTCAAAAGTTATTCGTTTCGATACTAATATTGAGGTATTCTTGAAGAAAAAAATTATTCAAAAAAATCGACTTTACTTGTTTTCACATAACCCGCCTTCTAATCATCTTCAGGGCATAGACAGAAGCCGTCTGTGAAAATAATAATAATAATAATAACTGTCATTTATTGACCACAGTCAAAGGCCATCGACCGAAGTCCTTCAGCCTTGTGAAAATATCAGCTTTGAATATTAATATTTAGAGGTGGCTCATCGATAGTTTTTATTCTCGCTGTTGATGGCAGGAGAAAAATTTTTTTTTCAATAAAAAATTTTTTGTTCACTGACCAATAGACGGATTCCGCTGTATGATACATTTTGGTGTAGGGAACTAGATACTCTACGAAAATGTTCAATACGATATCTCGATAAAACCACTTATTTGAATTTTTTTTTCAAAATACCTCAATTTAAATTATTAATATAGAGGCATTTTTGAAGAAAAAGTTCGAATAACCTTTGAACGAGCGGTTTTATCGAAATATCGTATGAGACATTTTCGTAGAGCATCTAGTTCCATACACGAAAATGTATCACACAATGGAATCCGTCAATTGGTTCGTGAAGAAAAAATTTCTTATTGAAAAAAGAAAATTTTTTCCTGCTATCAACAGCGGAAATAGAAGTCATCGCTGAGCGGCCTCTAAATATTAATATTCAAAAATAATATCTTCACAGACGCCATTTTTCGATACCCTGAAGATAATTAGAAATAGATTTTCGTGAAAACAAACAGAATCGATTTTTTTGAATAATTTTTTTCTTCAAAAATACCTCAATATTAGCATGGAATCGAATAACTTTTGAAGGGGCCGTTTCACCGGAATATCGTAAGAGGAATTTTTGTAGAGTATCTGATTGTCTACATGAAAATGTATTACACAATGAAATCCGTCAATTGGTTTCTGAGCAACAAAAAATCATATTTGATGCTTTCAATGTCTTTATTCTATTGTTATGAATTTGTTCCGAACCTGAATAGATAACGTGGAACCCTCTGTATTATAAATTCGTACATTTACTGCCGATTTTTCACAATGTACCTACCTGAATAATAGAGTGAGA
Source organism: Hippodamia convergens (assembly GCA_038502775.1). NCBI lineage: Eukaryota > Metazoa > Arthropoda > Insecta > Coleoptera > Coccinellidae > Hippodamia > Hippodamia convergens. The sequence goes on from CM076613.1 coordinate 15,210,875, forward strand.
TCCCAGGGCCGCCAGACCTTACTTATTTTTGAAGTAACGAATTTTATAGTATAGGCAGTCTTATATGTGTTAAATAGTGTGTGCATACTCGCTAGCTTGGCTATGCGGCCCGTTCGCAGGTAGCAGGTAGAAAAAGTGGACAAAAACATACCGAACTTTTCTTAAATTCGAAGAACTGATTTTTATATATCTCACGCAGAATATTATGAAAAATAAATATTTCATATTGCCAGACAGTTTCCGTGGGCCGAAATTCCTCCCAGACGCTTAAATTCCAATAAAAAAAATGACAGGTTAGAAACATTGTGTCATTTTGACAACTTTCGGAATCAAACGACAAAATTTCTAGCTCCTCCAAGGATGGAGGTTTGGTCGTTGGGCCAGCAACCCAACACCAAAAAAGTTCACAATGTTGCTGAATTTCTCATTCAACAAGCCTCGGAATAGGACTTGTAGTATTCAACGACGTGAGAGAATGAACTAAAAATGAGAATGATTACTTGAAATGTACAGGGACTATTGAGCACCAGGAGATCATTTTTGCTGGAGTTGTTTGTTACGTAAGTGTTGGATTGGAGATTGAAAATGAAGTAGCAGCACAGTTCGGAGAAATAAAAAGGATTGAAAGGCTTGATGAAGAGAAGTGGGTATACGGCATCAAGCTGTTTCTTGATGATATGTATTGTAGATTGCATATTGTTAAGCCCAGAATATACATCTACATACATACATAGAAACATTGTTGCGAAATGGCCAGATTCAGCACTTTTGTTAAATTCGAAACAATAATTTTGATATATGTAACGCAAAATATTATAAATAAAGGAATATTTCATATTGCTAGACCGTTTCTGTGGGCCGTAATTTCTCCCAGACGCTTTAGATTTAATTAAAAAAATGAACTTTTTTTTACATTTGAAGTCTTCAAATTTGAATATAATCCTTAGGGAATTATTTTAATTCCTTTTGTGGAAAGCCAGACCAATCCCAAGGGCCAAATATTCTGCCAGTACACAACAGAATTTGTATTAGTTTCTCAGAAACTATGAATTTTTTGCCTTTCAAGTGTATGCGAGGAATTACGGCCAACAAGACAGGTTCTACCAACTTGAGGAAATTCGAAGAACCCATATCAATCTCTATCAATGAAAATATTGTAAAACGCCAGGTACGAGTTAACCATCGAGTGAAGCTGACAATGTAGATTAGGATTAAGATGAAAAAGATCATATTTTTTTATTTCTGTTATAATTATAATAATAAATTGTCATTACCATAATTTGATGTTGAAAACATACACTTTGTAGGCAAAAAAATCAATAGTTTTTAGGGACCTAACAATATTTTGATTGTGTCTGGCAGAATGTTTGGCCCTTGGGATTGGCCTGGCTTTCCACAAAAAGTATCAAAATGATCCCCTGAAGACTTCGACTGTAAAAAAGTTTTTCTTTCTCAATGAAATTTAGAGCGTCTGGGAGGAATAACGGCTCACGAAAACGGTCTGGCAATATGAAATATTTTTTTTTTTAATATTTTGCGTTACATATATAAGAATCAGTGCTGCGAATTCAACAAAAGTGCTGAATTTGGCAAATTCGCAACAATGTTTCTGTGATTTTTTTTATTGAAATTTAAAGTGTCTGGGAGGAATTACCGCCCACGGAAACGGTCCAGCAATATGAAATATTTTGTTATTTATAATATTTTGCGTTACATATATCCAAATCAGTGCTTCGAATCTAACAAAAGTGCTGAATCTGGCCATTTCGCAACAATGTTTCTATGTATGTATATGTATATTCTGGGCTTAACAATATGCAATCTACAATACATATCATCAAGAAACAGCTTGATGCCGTATACCCAGTTCTCTTCATCAAGCCTTTCAATCCTTTTCATGTCTCCGAACTGTCCTGCTACTTCATTTTCATTCTCCAATTCAACTCTTTCGTTACAAACAACTCCATCAAAAATGATCTCCTGGTGCTCAATAGTCCCTGTACATTCAAGTAATCATTCTCATTTTTAGTTCATTCACTCATGTCGTTGAATACTACCAGTCCTATTCCGAGGCTTGTTGAATGAGAAATTCAGCAACATCGTGAACTTTTTTGGTGTTAGGTTGCTGGCCGAACGACCAAACCTCCAACCTTGGAGGAGCTTGAAATTTTGTCGTTTGATTTCGAAAGTTGTCAAAATGACACCTGTCATTTTTTTATTGGAATTTGAAGCGTCTGGGAGGAATTTCGGCCCACGGAAACTGTCTGGCAATATGAAATATTTATTTTTAATAATATTCTGCGTGACATATATAAAAATCAGTTCTTCGAATTTAAGAAAAGTTCGGTATGTTTTTATCCACTTTTTCTACCTGCTACCTGCGAACGGGCCGCATAGCCAAGCTAGCGAGTATGCACACACTATTTAACACATAGGGTAAAACCCGGATAGATGCCCCAGTTGGATAGATGCCCCATTTTCAAAATACCTAACTTCCCAAACTCTCCACTAATAACTAATAGTGTAAGAATGATCCACTGTCACCCTTAACTTCAGTTGGTAACGAAATATGGTACACTGAGGACGCGTTTTGCAAGTGTATGTGATTATTTCCGCAACGAACTTCGAAAACATGAAAAAGTTTCAAAGGCTAGTATTTGCCGTTGTAGAACTTTCAAAGTAGTTATAAATTCGATCAAATTTTTTGTTATATCAATAAACTGGTTCTTCAAATGTGCATCTAAGTATGACCAGTTGTTTTTTTGTTTTTAATTTGCGAAAAAAGTGCATGGGCATCTATCCGTACCGAAAAGGATAGTTGCCCTGTTTTTACGAGGGATAGATGCCCTTAGGGGACATATATATCTCTATACAACTCATACACCTGTATAGTCTGAGTATTAATTCTTTTAAATATTTTAGTGTTCTGCTATAGCTTGTGTACCAATCTGAACTATTTACTGATCGTAGCAAAACCATGTATGAGTATGAGAGAAAAGAAGGAGACAAGGTCAAGTTTGCTCTTGGACCACAGAACAACTCGAAGCAGCTTCCGATGAGGAAGAACATTACGAAGGCGTTATGCCCCTGAAATATGAAATTATGAATGAAAATACAGAGTCTCGGTCCAACTGGATTCAGTGTATAAGGTTTCACTCAAGTGGCTTCATGAAACCGTACACTTTTTCGGAACTACTGCTGAAGATGTGGAAAACTTAAACCACTATATTACTGATCCCCTCTTCGTTGTTTTGTTTTGTTTTGTTTTAAAAAGAGTACATATTTCTATTTCTGTCGAAACCTATTAGGTATTTAATATTTTATAACAACAATGAAAAATTCGTATACCTATTTGTTGATACCTACCTGATATTTTATGATATAAAGAATTTATATTTTCGTTTAATGAATGCTTTCGAAATTTCATTAAGTAGGCTGATTTAAGTTATGTTACGATTATAACAGACATAACGATAAGAGATTTCATTGAATTTGGCTTTGTAATTGGACCACACAATATGAAGGGCATCTATCCCGGACTGGAGGCATCTATCCCTCTCAGTATTTTCATAGTGGGGCAACTATCCATACCTGTAGGCATCTATCCCCAGAAATAATGTTCCACAAAAATCAAAATTCTGTGAAATCTGTTAATGCTAGGTCAGAAAAAATCCACAGTATTTTAACTCGAATAACAAGTCTAGCTACTTTCATAAAAATTATTCAGATAAAATCGATATTTTCGAAAATATGAGGCAATCTCGAAAAGTGGGGCATCTATCCGGGTTTTACCCTATAAGACGGCCTATACTATAAATTCGTTACTTCAAAAATAAGTAAGGTCTGGCGGCCCTGGGATCTTAGACTATAAGAAAGAGCATCATAAGCTGAAAAAAGAAAGGTTCAATCAAATACGAAGGTCCCTCCTATTCAATACTCTCGTCAATGTCGAATGTTTCAAACCATTCGATATTTTTTTCTCTTTGATAGGACAAATATCGTGACTCTGGATATTCAGTCACACGTTACAATCATAGCAATACAAACGAAATAATATAGTAACTAGAATAAATTATCTGTGAAAACAATCAATGTGGTCTGCTGTATTTTATGCATGATAGTTTCTCATTAATAACTCGCTTCTCTTCCTCTGGAATTGTTCACGCTTGTGATAACTATAAAGCAATGTTTTCTTCGGAAAAATTATATATGTAAAACGGCAATTACCATATCTTTTTTGTGTGTCGCTATCATTTTTCCGTTTTTTTCAATCTCTTTTGTTGTTTGCCAACATTCTGTTTATTCTAGTTTAAGAAAGTCCATCTACATGCATGAAGTCATGCTTCTGTATGAAATGTTTCGAACACAGTGAAATAAAAATTCCATACATCACAAGCTGAATGACATTTTGGACGAATTTTTTTTTACCAGTTGAACTATCTCATCTTGGCATTGTAGGGGAGATGGATTTTGTTCACTTATTTCTTTTTTTTATTAATCGATCATTTTGTTTTCTCATAACTTTTCAAAAACTTGCAAGAGTACCTTACGAATTTTACTTTGAAAATCATGCTTTGCAACTGATATAATTTGCAGTTCGTAATTCGTTAAAAATTTTAGAAAATTATAAAAAATTATTTCTACTTTCTTCAGTGGGTTGTGAGTCCAATAGAGTAGCAGCGCAGAATTCAGAATTGAGTAGTTTGTGAGTCTACCTAATTCAGGTTGGTTTTTAATTGTGGAGGATCGTAAATCAACGATTCTATTGAAAATAACATTTAATATTCGCTTTATTTGTTGTTATTTCTCAGGACCTGTCGTGTTCGGCAATACGATGATTCGGAAAAATCCTGCTATACTACTTTTTCATTTCTCCATCGTGCAGAATCTAATATAGTGTCCACAATTTCTTCTTTTGTGAATTATATTCAACAAACGCAAAATGTTTTTATAAATAGAAACGTGATTTCTCATTCTCGACACTTACACCGTTTTTCAATAATTTTTTCAATATTTTTTCATTTGGATTGGAAAAATTCGTGTATTGAAATGGAACAATGTTTTATTTTCAACTTTGGTTACATCAGAAAAAAAGGACTCCATGTCTCTAACTGTGAAGTTAAAATGGGTCCCTACAATTAATTTTCTGGTGAAAAATGAATTTTGTTGAGACCAAATTGATGATTGTTCGACGAATAGAGGCTCTGGAAGTTATTAAAAAATTGAGACTTAATTTTAGGTTATGAAACTATTCTAACGTTCGGCCTTCAACACGACATGAAAACTATGAATAATTGGTGTCATCCGAATAAATAACCACCTAGTTTTCTTGAATATTTTTCACCTTACTTCGAGCTGGCGTAGCATGGACAGTCATTAGCTTTGAAAAAGCAGCAAGAAATTTGCCATGAAGATATCAGAATTCATTATTTCATGAGTTACACGATATATCTGAAACCAACATCTTTATGGAACATTTAAAACCCCAAACCTGGTTAAGTTTGTATTGGGTCATTGTTCCACATGTCACGACCAAAGATTATAGAGTTAGAAAGATAGGAAACACCCTTGTATCTGTGGTACTAAAATCCGACTACGATTTTTCGCTAGTTTCTTACTTGTGACACATAGATGACGCTGAAAACATTATTCAGTACAGAAAACTATTTTAATAGGCGCTAAATTCGAAACACATTTCTCATAAATTTTCATTTGATTAAATACTTTGTCGAGCCTTTAAAAAAATATCCTGATCGACAAAAAAAAAAGCAGGGCTCCGCTTTTTGATCAGGATGATCTTCTCTTCTGCATATTGCTTTGAATCAAATGAAATACTCTTCTGGATTCTTTATATTTTTATTTGAAATGATTGTGTAAAATCAACTACAATACAATAATTATGAAATTGAGTACATTTCAAAAATTTGTTCACATATTAGAGAATTATCATAACAATTTCAAGAACTTATTGTGAGTGAACTGTCGATAATTCGAACATCGATAAGTCAAACAGTTGTTCTGGACCCGATTCATACATATCTTACCCAGTGTATTTTAATTCGGTTCGCAAACAAATTATCCAGAACAATAAATTCTTACCCCGAAACCTCTATCCATTTGACAACACTGAAAATAAAAAGCAATGAACAAGACAATTATACATGATACGACTTTCAAAACTTACATTTCTATTCTCTTTGGTAATGAAAAGAATGCACATTCAAGATTATTATTTCTGCAATTAATCACCATGCATTCCGAATGTCGGCCAGTTTTTAACACAAAATTTATAACAGAAAAACACACGAACTAAGATTATGGAGTGAGCTAGGTGGTACTCTTGAAGATTTCGAGTTATTTCAGTGGAAAATACGCGAGAAAATACAATCATCATTCAGCAAAAATATTTATTCAAGTATTTCTTTCAAAAATGACAAGAGCCTAATAATCTTTATATAATCTATGCCAAATGGACTGTAATCAAATATTTTGACCATAACCCGATTACTTTTGAAAAACAGATGTCGCTGACATCTTTATACTCGTTTCCCATCTTTATACTCTATAATCTTTGGTCACGACGTTACTTTAATTGCCCTAAATCCAAACTATTCCCATGGTTACAATGTCAAATGCTTATTTCCGAATCTGTTCATTCTACTACAGCCCATAGAACCAAAGATTATAGAGTATAAAGATGGGAAACGAAGCGACTACAGTGATGTCAGCGACATCTGTTTTTCAAAAGTAATCGGGTTATAGTTAAAATATTTAATTAGGGTCCATTTGGCATAGATTATATAAAGATTATTAGAAGGCTGTTGTCATTTTTGAAAGAAATACTTGAATAAATATTTTTGCTGAATGATGATTGTATTTTCTCGCGTATTTTCCACTTAAATAACTCGAAAGCTACAAGAGTACCACCTAGCTCACTCCATAATCTTGGTTTGTGTGATTTTCTGTTATAAATTTTGTGTTGAAGACTGGCCGACATTCGAAATGCATGGTGATTCATTGCAGAAATAATAATCTTGAATGTGCATTCTTTTCATTACCAAAGAGAATAGAAATGTAAGTTTTGAAACTCGTATCATGTAATTGTCTTGTTCATTGCTTTTTATTTTCAGTGTTGTCAAATGCATAGAGGTTTCGGGGTAAAAATATATTGTTCTGAATAATTTGTTTGCGAACCGAATTTTCTTCGGTCTCATTCATTAGATCAAAAAGTTCCACTCATAGAGGCAATGGTCGTCAGAAGAACGACTTATAGAGGTGGTGGTTCTCTTGACGACCCTTTCAGCAGTTCGACTCATCTACTAGACCCTCTAGACCCATTGAGGTTAAAATACACTGGGTAAGATATGTATGAATCGGGTCCAGAACAACTGTTTGACTTATCGATGTTCGATTTATCGAGAGTTCACTCACAATAAGTTCTTGAAATTGTTATGATAATTCTCTAATATGTGAACAAATTTTTGAAATGTACTCAATTTCATAATTATTGTATTATAGTTGATTTTACACAATCATTTCAAATAAAAATATAAAGAATTCAGAAGCGTATTTCATTTGATTCAGAGCAATATGCAGAAGAAAAAATCATCTTGATCAAAAAGCGGAGCCCCGCTTTTTTTTGTCGATCAGGATATTTTTAAAAGCTCGACAAAGTATTTAATTAAATGAAAATTTATGAGAAATGTGTTTCGAATTTCGCGCCTATTAAAATGGTTTTCTGTACTGAATAATGTTTTCAGCGTCATCTATGTGTCACAAGTAAGAAACTAGCCAAAAATCGTAGTCGGATTTTAGTACCACAGATACAAGGGCGTTTCCCATCTTTATACTCTATAATCTTTGCATAGAACAAGAGAATATTTCATTTTGGCTCAGTTTTTATCGTAATATTTATTGATTACATGTTGGCGTTCTGCCACAGATTCATTCGTTATCTGTGAAATTTACAGTTCTGCCAATCAAAATATTTCAATGACAAAATGACCAATCGACATTCATGGAAATATTTCATCAGTTTCAATGAATCAGCGAAAGAACATATTTATCATGATCGTACCAAAGACTAATTGAAACACACGATCTCGCCACATCGTAGTTTGATTTCGAATTTTGATTTCGTGAAAGAATATCAGTGCCTTCTCAACTAAAATTTCAAATAACTATCATGTATCAAGGATAATTTTCATTCAGGGAGATTATGTAGGTATTGAAAAATTCGTGTAATCCAAGATCCCAAAGCGATCTGACATACCTCATTCTCGCACAGATGAAACCTTAGGCTCATAGTTGTGGATATTGGAATACCTGCATGTTTATGGATCCCACTTAGTGAAACCTGGCAGGTACCCGTTGAAAAAGATAACTTAAAATGAGTGTAACACAACTTAAATTCACATGGCTGATTTTTATAAGTAGAATCTTGACTGTGTCTAGGAAAATTACTAGGCACCAGGTAATTTAAGAAAATGTTCAATGAGTTGATGAATAGAAGTAAAAACACTGAGTCGGAATTACGGTCACTGAAAGCACGTCTATGATATTTTTGTCTTATAAATCTTCTTTGACGACCTCTGAACTAGCTTCCGTTTATTACGCTAAGTCTAAGAATCGCGTACCAAAATTTCGTCTAATGTCTAACTTCTTCAACTAGTATCCGTCTAATCACTTCATCGAAAAATTCGTCTAATAGGTTCTTCTGAACCGCGTCTACATAATTCTCCACGTTCGGATCGACCCTCTTTCCGTTTCCACATAAATATTATCCTAAAATAGTATAGTAAAAGATGACTGCCTTTTATTCGATATTCCTGAAAGTATGATTCATACTTCAAATAGTGTATTTTTATTTAGTATTTTCCTGTAAAATAAGGACATAATTGACCGTAGCTGCTATGGTCACTTATTTATAATTTTCCATATTTTGTGTATTTTTATGACAATACTGTTGTAACCAGATTACAGTTTATTAGTGAAACTCGACACTCATAAATGTGAATATCTCTCAGCATATATTATTAAGAGATTCGATTAGAGATACTGTCGGCGCTATGAATCAGTCAAACAGGTAATTACCCCGACGCGGTTAACGTCATTGAGACAATACCTGACATGCTAACCTAATTTCGCTCTTCTACCTTCAACAATGGAGATTGAAGCATTGTCAGATGCCAATTCGATTATAAATGGGATGCTGCTCACTGATCCAGGTCCATCTCTTTCTGAAGAAATGTTATTTCATTGAAGGAGTAGGAATCATTTTATTCAATCAGAACACAATATACAGTACGGTGCAAATGTGTCTAATAAATTGGTTTTTCTTTTAAAAACCAATTTCGTTAACAAATCCTTTTCACGTACAACATCAATACGAAAGAAGTATCAAATGTCATATTTGTCATCACAATACTCCTATTCGGCAGATTATTCAAACCCAGACGGCACACTATATTCCCGGAATATTCCTCCAATCTGCCATTAAGCCAAAAGATATTGCAATATGCGAGGCATATGCCAGATATATATCAAATATATCTGCTCTCAAAGGAATATTCCAAATATATGCCATCCCAGATATGTCTGGTATATGCTATGGGAATATCTATATGATATGCGTTTACAATATTATTCAATAGTATTTATTGGTATATATACATGAATCTTCATGGAATATTACAAACGTTACAAAACCCTTTTTGAACGATAATTGTGTGTAGGCACTACCACTACCTCGATTTTGCTTTTGTTCCGAACTCATCAATAATTGATGAGTTTGCTATTTTCCAGTAAACTGTTAAAGAACTACAAATTTTCTATATAGATTATATTTTCGAGGAATCGCAGTTATCATCAAGTTAATTATAGTTGGATTCAAGTTAAAAAATAACACTTTCATTCGCTTAATAATTTGATCTTATTTATTAAACTGAGTAAACAATGGAATCAATGATTTGTAATTTATTTATATGATTGATACAATGAAATGAAAGAGCAGGCAACAAATTAAACGTTTTTATTTGTGAAAAATGGACATGCTATACTATATCGTCTGAGAGTCGAGTGACTTTTTAAATAATTGAAATGTTCGATGAAACAGAAAAAGAGGTCCATTATGATTTTGATCTTGTAGGAAAGAGATCAAATATATATTTTCAATAAATGGAAAAACAATATATGATATTCGAGCAGATATGTGAAAAGGGCGTAGACAAGTTGTCAAAAATCATATATGATAATCAAATATTAGTCAGCAGAGGTGAGAGTAGCTTATTCCACTGGAGGATCGAATCACTTTTGCTCATATTTTTGTTTCCATGAAGCTGCCATGTGGTGAGAGATGTCTGGAACTTAGAATCTTTCTAGTTCAACTTAATACTTCTTGCTTTTCATTGAACCAAATACATTGCATTTCAAACATTTCAGAACCATTGTAGGTTGAGGAAGTTATGTGGCCACTTCGAACCATATTTTCGCCCTTTCTAGATATTTCCTTGAATTTTATCAAAATATCTGACAGAAATACCAATGACATTATTTCTTTACAGGAATAAAACTACTTCTTTATAAATAAAAAATTAACTATTTTCTGGCCTCTACCCATTCTTAACTCCTGCAATTTCGTTCCCTGAATTTACCGATAAGAATATCAAATTTCGATTGAGATTTGACTTTTTCTTATGGATGTAAACATTACGTCACGACGTTTTCAGTCAAAATATTCATATTTTTGTTTTGTGGTCTTGGATTGAGGTTATTTGTGTTCTGTGATTATTAGCAGTTTCAGTTTGGCGTTCCAAACTTCCAAAATGGTCGTCAGGTCACGGTGGTGTTGAAAGAGTCTTATTGAAAAATTATTAAATTGTTTGTGGAGTTGAAAATATGTTATTGTTTGAGTATTATGTGATAAATAGTTTGTGATGCAGCCGAGCACATGATAAAAGATAAGACAGGCAGACAAGAGCATGACTGTAGCGTGAATATAAAATCAGCGTTGGTAGGTACTCTTATATATTTGGAATGCTTGAAAAAGGTTTTCGTAATATGCCAATCACTTGTCAGTGCTTTATCTTTGGTTATGTGTATTTACGTTTTTTCAGGTCGAAGAATTGAGGACTTAACAGTGAGGAAGTGATAGAAAGGATATTTCCTATATTTTAGTTGGGTTGGGAAAAAGGCAAAAACTAACTTTTCATCTCTAATAAAATTGTGCAATGTTCTCAAAGGTATAATATAAATAATTTCAGTGATCATAAAACCCATTTTATGTTTTATTAATATTTTCAGAGGTTCTTAAACAGAATGAAAATACTAAATTTGTTACTGAAAAATGGCTCCACGTTGTGCAGATAGCTTAACCAAAATTAAGCTTTCAATCCAAACGTAAAAACTACAAGAGCATGAGTGGAGGAGCTTCTCAGGTGTAGTAAGTCTCATTCAAGCTGTATATCGTAATTTTGTTCCTGCAAGCAAAAAGGCTGTACAGGTCGAAAATATTAGTGGCATCAATACGGATTTAGGCCCTAAAAATCAAAAAGAGGGATCGTCTTCGAGAAGGAAGGTTGCCTCGATATAAATTGCCAACACTGCCTACTAAAATTCAAAGTAAGTTTATAAATATTAAATAATCAGAACAGATTCCACTATTACTATAGCAGTAGACAGCCTCTTATTTTGAAAATCTTAGAATCACTGGTTTTTTTCAGGGCCAAAATCAAAGAATTCCCAACCTGCTGTGAATAGATACCAAGAGAAGGAAAAAGGCTACCTGGATGAGCGGCATACAGAAGACGATGTCTGAGAGACCGGGAAATGGGTGTTGATAGAAGGGAATGGAGACTGGGAATTGGAAGGCCTGGGATGTTATAAACACGGATATCTATATCAGCACCCCAAAGGTAAAGTGTGTCAAGTCACAATATCAAAATTAGACAAATGAGAGATTTTTCAGTTCGATAATTGTTTCAAAGAATGTGTACTGCCATTACTTGGCGTCTTCATAAACCTAGGGAGTCAAAAATGTGTTCCACTAGCTAGAATTTACTAATGTGAATCCAATATTCTAGATAGGTTGTGTCTGTAAAAATGTGACTTAACACACTTTACCTCTGAGGTGCTGATATATAGATATAAGGTTGGTTTCACAAAACTTTGTTAGTACCGTTTAATTAACTGGAGCCACCACAATTCGTAGAAATTTCAAAACGAGTTATTCGATTTGTGAAACCGACCCATAATCTGATGAGTCGATTTCGAATAGCTGTTTTGGTTGGTTAACGGTTGACCGCTCGGTTCATAAATGACAACGTCAAACGAACTGCGCTTTCGAATTCTGTTCAAATTTTGGAGAAACATCTGATTTGAGACGTCACCAGAATGTCATTCGAATGCGGTTGGTCCAAAACTGACAGACCAATCTATGAACCAACCAAGAACCAGTCAATCGAAATCGCCTCTAGTTCACAAACCAAATAATTGAAGTTCACAGTTCAATATTTATATCATTTAAAATATTACCTCATTGTGTTTTCCCTATTTTTTAGTTTAATTCATCAAATGTTAATTTTTTCTTATTCTTAGTATTGTTTTGTAAAATACCTAGTTGATTTATATTTATATTTTTACTTTATGTTCATTTTTATGATTTAATGTGATAATTTTGTTAATTATTGTTATTGTACAAAATATTCTTAAAACTGTAATAAATTTTTTTGAAACAATCTAATCAATGCATTATTATTTAGTACCGCTACAAAAATTTACATATATTTAAATATATACAAAGATATTACCAGCATATGGCATGGACAAATCAGGAGATAAAAAGATATTGCCAGCATATATGTAAGGGAGATATTCATAGATGAATCTGTATGGCATATGCCATGGAGATATTTTTGAAGATTATGGGATATTCCTGGCAGATGTTTCATGGTGACCTTGGATATTCCTGCTATCTGCCAGGCTTATGCCCTGGGAGATTTGGAATATGTTTGGAATATCTCAATATGCCAGCGGTATATTCATTGAATATGCATGGAATATTTCTGTGCCGTCTGGGAATTACACATTGTAGCTAACAAAAGCTACTTTGTTGCACTTTACCCAGTTCAAATAGACTTGAGAGACTTGAATATACACAAAGGTGAATCCCTAACTTTTACATCACTAGATGTGGCAATGTGTTCCACATGAAAAGGTAGATTACTCTTCATTACTCTAAACTAAAGTCAACCATTTGAAAAAAAGAACTGGCATTTTCAGATCAAAAATAAATTATCAACACAATGAAAATTTTCTTGCACCTAATTGAAGAAGTGAGTAGTGATAATTAACATTAATTCGAACAAAATTTAATCTCGAAATCCTAGTAGACGAATTTTGGTGAAATCAATGAAATTGTTAATTATCACAACTCATTCTTTAAACATAGATGAACACGATTCAATACCATTTTCAATTCCCAGGCTCAGAAATTTTTTCATCAGGAGGCTGAAGAAATGATTTTAGATTGTCACTGAAATGAGAGATTTACCGGTTTTGGCCTTTTTTGGCCTCTTCATGATTAATATTTTGACTTCATCTGTTTCAAAAAAGAGGGCCTAAGTGTTTTGTTAGAGACTCACTTTTTTGGATCACAACAGACTAGCACCAGCGATTCAGACCTTGACAGGGAATGGTATAGGCCTTCCAAATGGGAGATTGTTTACACCAAGAAGGATTGAATGAGTGATAAGGACCCTTTAGCCCTTCAAATCTGTAGGCATAGATGGCACATTCCCGTCTATACTTCAGAAGGATGACGACATCATTATACCCCTAATGATAGAGCTTTTCGGGACAATACCCTACATGCGTCCATATGCAATTCTTCTGAAAGTAAAGGGGTGGAACCCACTACTGTAAAATGGATATCGGCAATGCTGAAAGGGCGAACTGTCACAGCTTATCTGGAAAAACTGAGGTGACAGGGCCTTCATGGAGGGGATTCCATCAGGGAGGGTTACTTTCACCCTTGCTGTGGTGCCTGGTCAAATATGGTCTCTTGGAGAAGCTTACGACGGACGGTTACAAAGCTCGGACATATTCTGATGATATAGTGATAATTGTGAGATGTAGGTATGAAGGCACACTGTGCAGCTGAATGCAATCTGCTCTCAGGATAATTGAGAGGTGATGTGAACAAGAGGTACTGACAATCAATCTGTCCAAGGCCACCTTGATTCTCTTCACCTGGAGAAGGATTCTTAATCTGAGAGCTTCGATTCTGAATGAACAAATTCTCAACTTTCCAATGAATGTAACTATCTGGGCGTCATCCTGGACAGCAAGCACAACTGGAGGAAGCATGTGGAAATAACCCTTTCCAGAGCCTTGTGGGCCTACAAGAGGCTTTTCGGGAAAACATGGGGAGGCGACCAGAAATGGTACTGTGGTTATTGCAGTGGTACGTTTCGTTGTCACTAGCATGGTAGACAAAAACTGAAAAGGCCATTACTTGCAACAAGCTGCTGAAGTTGCAGCCACTAGCTTCCCAAAGGAGTTCAGTTCCGGCCCCTGCAAGTAGACCGAAGGTACAAATACCTTGGAATACAACAAAGTCTCAGTATTGATCATACAGAACCAAAATATTGGTTCAGAAATCGCTGGAGAAAAGATTGCAGATGGTTCTGGAGTTGAAACTGTACACCTGGGCAAAGGTCATAGCGATAAATAGCTGAGTGGTACCAACAATAACCTACAGCTTCTGTATATCAAATGGAGCCGAAGAGACCTGGATAATTTGGACCGGTCAATAAGAACATCACTAACAAAGAATCGACTTCATCATCCAAAGCATCTGTCAACAGACTATACTTACCTCGAAATAGGGCGGAAAGGTGACTGTGAAGTCAAAGAATGCCAGGATCTATTTGCTTACCTGAAATCGAAATGTCATCCAATTTATTAGGCAATCTCCTCTTTGGACTTCACGCTGACCCCTTTGAGATGGGCAAATCAGGACCCACACTTGAGAGTAGTTGGATGGCTAAGGAGCTGCATGGACGATACGCAGAAACACTCAGTAGTCAAGATGTGGACAAAGAGCTATCTGTACTTTTACTCACTAGAGGAATACTCACTATGGAAACAGAAGGCTTCCAATTGGGCATACAAGATCAGGTTATTTCTACTAGAAACTACAGGCGATTCATATTACACCAGACTTATGCAGACTTTGCGGAGGAAAGCCGGAAACTATCCAGCACCTGTCTTCAGGATGTACTTACTTGGCGCCCCGTGACCACAAGGAGAGGCATGATGATGTCACTAAGGTTTTTCATCAATCTATCTGTAAACAGCAGCAACTCATTAATAACGGAGAGGCATATTACGAATATAATCCAAAAGAACTGATACAGCAACTAAAATATATTGGGATAAGTCTATAATAACAGACCGTGAGATAGGGCATAATAGACCTGATATCTTTGTGTTAGGGAAGGGAGAAAAGAGAGCCAGAATAATTGATATTACCATTCCATGCGACCACAATCTTCGCGAAGCAAGAAATCAGAAGGTCAGTAAATTTACGACTTGGCTTCCGAAGTGAAAACAATTTACCAACTAGACGAAGTCACCATACATCCACTGGTAATATCATCAAATGGTCTTGTCGAGCGCCACCTGGAGGACGAATTGATAAATATGGGAATAAAGAAAACAAAAAATTTGATACTCACCGCCCAGAAAGCCGGAACATGTACAACTGTCCGAAGGGTACTCTCACATGATTGATCCGTTGATAAATATCCCGACGTAGTTACGCCAAACCAGGAAATTCCGGTGAAAAAATGAATAATAATAATAACGATAATAATAGGAGTGTTACATACTTACCTGAATACTGAAAAGGCGTCGATACGAACTAGACGGGCAATTAGTACAATCGTCTCAAATGGCGGACTTCGTGATCGCAGTAGAACCAGATTGACAGTTTTCATGGATAGCCTGAAACAAAAAGTAGCTGCATTAGGATGTCTTTTGAGACGTTATAATGAAATTGAGAGAAGGTGGACACAAAATTAACTATTTTCTACAGTTCTTTGAGCAATCGGTATCAGAATTATCATAAAGAACTGGTGGATCCTGATGAAATATTAAAAAATTTGGCACGGAATATGGGGAAATTCACACTATCATAAAGATGCTTACTGTATAAGGATGAGGTAAACTGAGTAAAAACAATGCAGGAAATGAAAACAATACACATAACGGAAGATCTGGTGAAACAAGTGGTTGCTCCGTTAGGAAACTGGGGAGCTCCAGGTGTTGATAAATTGCATGCGTACTGGTGGAAACATCTCACCAATGTCCACGAGACATTACCCAACCAATTTGAGCAGGCAATCCGGGAACCAGGGACTGTTCCAGAATTTTTCACAGAGGTAATCACATATATGATACCCAAGAACCAATTTTTCGATAAACCACGGACCTTTTTACCCATTTCATGTCTTCCAACTAATTAAAAGATATTTATTTCTCTTATTGAAAAAGCCATAACCGACCACCTTGAAACCCACAACATAATGGCTTGGAAGCTGAATGGTGGCCAAAAGAGGTCCACAGGAAGTATAGAAAGGTTGATAATTGATACGGTGATTAGAAGGCAAGCAAACAAAAACAAAAGAAACATCTCGATCGCATGAATCGACTACAGAAAAAGCTTTCGATTCGGTTCCGCACTCTTGGCAAATAAAAATAATGGAGATTTACAAAATCAATCCCACATTCATACAAGTCCTCAAGCATGTCATGAAAAAATGAAAGACCACGCTCATAGTGAACACGTCCCTTGCTGTTTTGTATGGCCATCAATCCACTCAGTTGAATGCTTGAATCTAGTGGATAAGGTTACCTAATTTCCAGTAACCCGAGAGTGAAAATCAGTCACCTTCTGTACATGGACGACCTAAAATGCTATGCGAGCAGCCCAGATCAACTGAATAACCTGATTACGCTTGTAAATTCGTTCAGCGAAGCCATCCGTATGGAGTTTGGGGTGGATAAGTGCGCGGTCCTTCACTGTAAGAAACGTATAAATACCTAGGTATTCAACAGGCCCTTACCATAGATGACCCCACTATGAAGAAAACTATAGAGACAACATTCCTCAAACGACTGGAGATCATTTTAAAGACTGAACTTTACGCGAAAAATAAAATAACCGCTATAAAGCATTGGGTTGCACCGGTGCTGGCGAGTACCGGTATTTTGAAATGGTCGCGAACGGATTTAGAGGCCATTGACAGGAAGGTCAGAACATCTATGACAACATTCAGAATACACAATCCTCACGCGTCGATGATCAGATTGTACCTACTCAAAGAGTAGGTGAATGCCGGTGACATTCTCCAGTCGGGAAACATCTATCTCTCAGTGGAAATCTAAACCCTTACACGGCAGATATCCGTAAAATCTGAGTGGGTCAGATGTGGACAACGAGCTATCACTTTCCTTCCTAAGGAACGAAGCGCTTAGGGCTGAAACTGAGGGATTCATGATTGCGATACAGGATCAGCAGATACCAAACAGAAACTTCCTGAAAATAATAGTGAAAGAAAACGTGCCAGACGATCTATGCAGATTGTGTCGTGCCTTCCCGAAACTATAGGTACAGCACATCTGTTCGACCTATACTTACCTTGCTCCGCGTCATTATCTAGATCGACACAATCGTGCAGCTGGGATTCTCCATCAGGAAATATGTAAGAAAGAAAGCCTTTTGGATGAGATAGTTACAGACTATGAATACTTACCTGAGACCATTGTGGAGAATGATGCGGTAGGACTCGGAAATAATTACCGACCGAACATTGTGGTATACATCACAATACCACTGGATGAAAATTTCGAGTTTTTTAGGAATGATAAAATTTTGAAGTACGAAGCACTTTCTCAGGAGTTGACGTCTGTTTACTGCCTGGGTCGGGTCATGGTTCTGCCATTTGTAATCACGTGCAACGTCCTAGTAGATCGGAATATGAAGAATAATAATAATGATGATTACAATATTTCAAAAATTTTCCCGGTGTGGCCTCAGTTAAGGCTATTACTACTCAACTGAGCAATTTATTTTTCATGAACCTAGTTGACAAATTTTGTTAACATCGATAAGCTTGTTAGTTATCACAACTCATTTTTCAATTACAATAAACTCACAATGAAATAGTGAATTGTCTTCAAACGTAAAATACCAATAATTTCGAAAACGGCTCACGCTCAGTGGTGTAAAATTTGGTAGTTCAAATCTTTGTTCGAATACAAGTGCAAGAAAGTTCTATTGACAAAATATGTAAGAAAATTCAATTCTGTAATTCAAACGGATCCTCAGATTCTGAGATATTAACAAAAAACTGAGAAAATATTAATTAAGACGTGGAAAAAAAAGTTATGTTTTCATGAGAAATCAACATTTAACAATTGAAACACTTATTCAGGAACACTTTGTACATATGGGAAAATTCTTGATTATTTTCGATTTTTCTTTGATTTTCAGAATGAAAAGTACAGATTTTGTTTTGGTTTGATTTGTTTGTAATGTCGGTAACGGGTTGAAGTAGTCAGGACTCTCAAATGAAACCGGTTCCCTTTTTCTGTAGATGGCTCGTTTTCAAGAAGGCTGTGAGGCAAATTGATTGATGGCAGCAAATTTCAGTGAATATCAGAGGGGTTTAGTTGAAGAGGATTTCGAAAACGATACAGACAGCTCAATTTGACTCGGTATGGTAAATTATTAATATCATGAACCTATCTAGGTCATCCAGAGATCCTATGAATTTCCAGCCTTGTCGAAATGGCAAATCTTTCATTGTCCTTCACTGATTTTTGCTTTCATTATTTTGACGAACTCAAGCTTTCAAAAATATGCATTTTGCCGATCATTGATCTAGTGACGTCACACAGAAAATATTTGCACACTAGTTGCAACGCAAAAATACATTTCATGGTTCAGTTTAATCTTAAATGAGAACTCCTGCTATATGCAGGGGATTTCCCCCTTTTTTTGGAATGTGACTCTTCACGAATTGAAATGCTTGCGGAAAATGGGGTTGATAGCATAAAATTCAAATTTATAGTATTCAGAAAACGAAATCAAATTGTGGATCAGAGCCATCCACGTCTCAGGGCACAAAGTGTTTTAATGAGTCATCTGCATGAGTGTCATACGCTATTTTCTCTAATTTATTGAATTTTCATTAAAAATTTATAGAATTTGTCTGTAAATATAGTTTGCCACATCTTGTTTAAAAGAATCGTGAGAGAATATCCCAGTTTTGCATAGTTTTCATGGTTATATTCATTCATATTGGGGGTCTCCTGTTATGGAATTATTTATCATCTGTCAAATCTGTAAAAAATGAAAGTTCTGCCAATCAATATTTTTCAATGCAGAAGTTTCTAATATCAATTAACAAAGTTTCATGATAATTTTATTGCATTACAAAATATCGGTTAGCTGAACTGTTCTTCCTTACAGATTCGACAGAATCCGTGATAGGAGGTCAACATTATAAATAAATGAAAAGTATTGTGGCACTCTTTTTGTACTACAACTTGTAGCCAACTTGAGTGGCTAAAACCGAAATATTTGGTTTTTGAGGTATCAAGAAGTAAACCGAAAATATTGTTAATGCAAGTGGAAAAATAAGCAGACTGTATCGAAAGTTTTTACATTAACATCATGTAGCATACAAAACCTCTTTTGCACCTACCTGACGACAATAGGTATTCTTCTAATAAACTATTCACGAAAAAATACTTGAAAAATGATGCACACAACCTCTCTCGATTTTCTCTAAGTGTATCTCTGAACAAATGCAATCTTACATTTCGCGCATCTCATCAGGCATATCCACATACAGGTGCGACGAGAAGTTTGTATGCAATTATAATAATAACGAAATCTGAAATCATATAAGCTACTTGCACAAACATTCCTGCCGCCAAAAACGAACGTTTTTTTTTTGTTTTTCAACTATATAGAAAACTGAAAATTTTTTTTAACCCCATAATTTCCTTCATTACCCCCATGAAAAATCGAATCGAAAATAAAGAAAATTTAAGTATAAAATAAAGATACTCGAGTATATGTCCGAAGATCAAGTTACATTTTAAATCTCCGGAAAAGGAAACGGGCATACCTTCGAGATGGAAACGGGCATACCTTCGAGATGGGTCTTTTACATTCCCCTGTAGCAGTTTTAATGAAACTACGCGTGTATACCCATCCTCACCAGGATGAACAGCAATAACCCGACCAAGAACCCATTGAAGAGGTGGTTTGAGTTCGTTCTTTATGACCACCAATGCATTTATGCCTTTGCTGAAGTGTATGCAAATATTCCAGATGCTATTTTTGCCAAAAATCTACCATCTAGATAATAGATGAGCAATTCAATTTTTTATCAGTCACATCTGGTTCAGGTAAAGAATTAAGCGGCTCTAAAGTGAGAAAATGTCCCGACGTTAGAACGACCATATCATTCGGATTTGAACTTTGAGACCAAATAGGTCTTGAATTGAGAACTGACTCAATTTTACATAAGAAGGAGTAAAACTCCTCGAAAGTTAAGCGCTGTTCACCTACAACACGTAAAGGATGAGACTTAACTGATTCAACACCGGCCTCAGCTAAACCATTAAAATTAGGAGCTCCAGGAGGAGAAAAATGCCATTGTAACTTCAATGCATGACAAGCATTCTCCGAAATTATTATTAACTTTAGGAGTATGAACATGATAGAACATTATCATCATTTTTCTTCGCCGAATCTTACGCAATCATAAAAAAAATGGGTTCTAATTTGAAAAAACGAAAGTTATGGGCCAATCTTGATACCAATTTCTGACCGAACATTTGGAACACCATGTGACGAGTTGTTCAAAATTCTAAATATGTAAAATATTTCCACCGTCTCCGACTACAAAAACGTGAAAACGGTTTGTGCTTAAGATATCTAGATTACAAATAGCAAACATTATACCAAATTCTCTTATCTACCTTTTTTTTTAGTTTTTTTTTGATATTTCGGAAAGTATTTTGTTTAATGGAACGATTTGTGTACGAATGTATTCAAGTGTGTGTCACTAGTGAGTTATTAGAATAATTTATCTTCCATGATTAAGGTCATAGTTGATATGAAACAGATTTAATGAATTTGACGCTACGTACGACATAAAATCAGGAAATCCTAAATAACTGAAGAATTATCAATTTTAGGAGCACTAACATGTTTGAACATTATCATCATTTTTCTTCATACAATCCAAGGCAATCATAAAAAAATAGGGTTCTAATTTAAGAAACGAAAGTTATGGGCCAATCTTGATCCCAATTTTTGACCCAACATTTAGAACACCCTGTGATGAGTTTTTCAAAATTCTAAAAATGCACAATATTTCCACATTCTTCGACTTCAAAAATGTGAAAATGGTTGGTGCTTAGGGTATCTAGATTAGGAATAACAAACATAATACCGAATACTCTTTTCTCTCTTTTTCTTCAGGTTTTTCTCGATATTTTGGAAAGTATTTCGACGAATGCAACGATTTGAGTACGAATATATTCAGAGTTGCATACTCTGTCAAATTCTAAAACAAAGAAAACAGAAAAAATTTTGAAAATTTTCTTTTCGCTCCCTGTATAACTTAGAGTGGTCAGGCTCCAAGAATATTTCAACTCGATAGATAATGTCAAACAATATCACAATCCCAATTTTCAGATTTCAAATAAGTCTAGTTCTCCAGAAACGCCTGATAGGCCCTGTATAGTACTATATATGATTACTCATAGTTGTACAAACAAAAACCACCGATTGCGCATCGATTCAGAAGGCCGTGAGACATACTGGAACTTCACTATTCAGATTCAGTCTCTGACTTGTACATATATTTTCTTCATTTCAGTATCGTAACGAAGACGTCGAACAATTTTATGAAGACCTAACAACAGCTAAGAACCAAGAGAACACCAAATTCAAGATCATAATGGGTGACTTTAATGCCAAGGTAGGACAGAGAAAATCAACAGACGCTCTGAACATCGGAAACTTTGGACTGGGGACACGAAACATTAGGGGCGAAATGTTGCTTGACTTCCTGAACAAAGAACAAATGTACTGCATGAACACATTCTTTAAGAAGCAGCCTCAAAGGAAATGGACTTTGAGAAGTCCAGACGGCGCAATAAAAGATGAGATTATATCCTCACTACAGATAAACTACAGATAAACAACTCTGTACCGATGTATCGGTCCTCAATCGTTTCAACACCGGAAGTGATCATAGAATAGTTAGAGCCACCATAAGTATAAACACTCACTTGGAAAGGAAAAAAACAAATGGAGATAATCATTCGACCAACCTCGAACCAACTAAAAGAGAAAATAGAAGACTACAGCGCACAAATCAACAAGAAGTTGGAACCAACAGAAAATCTCAAAAATTTGACACTCAACGAGATAGCCGTAAAAATCGTTGGCAGTATTAAGGTGGCTACCAAGAGTGTATGCTCCATGAAGGCAAAAGCTGATACGAAACTTAGCAAGAACACCAATGAACTATGGGCAGAGCGCAGAAAAACGGATAGGGATTCAGCAGGGTATCCAACACTGGATAGAAAGGTGAAAAAGGCAATTAGAAAGGACCTGAGATCGTATAACACACAAACAATAAACGAAGCTATCGAGAACAACATGAATATGAAAGTACTTCGGTCGAAAAGAACAAAAGGAAAGTCGCTCATATACAAAATTAAGAACCAACAAGGAGAAGTTGTTACTGAGAGGCAGCAAATAACTTCCACCATCCAGCAATTTTACAGTGGACTTTACAGACAATCGGTACCTAAACCAAACCGATCGAGAATTCGAATGGTCCAAAATGTGGGCTCCTAAGATATACCGGAAATTGACACTGCAGAGTTAAGAATGGCATTAAAGCAGATGAAGAACCGGAAGGCTCCAGGAGAAGATCTCATTACAGTGGAGATGCTGAAGAACGGAGGTAAAACTCTTGAGAAAGCACTGATTATTCTTTTTAACAGATGCCTGGAGGAGGGAAAAATTCCCGATACATGGAGAAATGCCGAGGTGATAATCCTCTTCAAAAAAGGGGACCGAACCAACATCGAGAACTACAGACCGATTAGCCTTGTATCCGTTTTGTATAAGCTCCTCAGCAAAATCATTACCAACCGCCTCAATAATAAGTTTGACTTTTATCAACCTATGGAACAGGCTGGTTTCCGGAGCAGCTTCAGTACATTGGACCACATACAAACGATACGCACGCTCATTGAGAAATGTACAGAGTACAATGTCCCGTTACACCTCGCTTTCGTTGATTAACAAGAAAGCATTTGACTCATTGGAAACATGGGCGGTGATGGAGGCAATGAGCAACGCAAGGATTGACTCAATATATACAAACCTCATTGAGGACATCTACAAAGATGCTACGCTCCACGTCAAAAAAGATGAAAACACAACAACGGAAAAGATCCCAATACAGAGAGGAGTTAGACAGGGCGACTCGATTTCTCCAAAATTGTTCACCTGGAAGATGTCTTCAAGAAATTATCATGGCAACAGAAGGGAGTCAATATAGACGGAAGATACCTAAATCATCTCCGTTTCGCCGACGACATTGTAGGCCTAGAAATGAACCTGCAAAAAACTAAGATCATGAGCCCAGACAATATCTGTGTCACTGTCGATAATGAGGTGCTTGAAGTTGTAGAGGAATATATTTATCTTGGTCACAACATAATGCTGGGCAAGAACAACCAGACAGCCGAAATAGGGAGAAGGATCAGGCTGGCTTGGGCGGCTTTTGGGAATCTGGCACATATCCTTAAAGAACCTAAAATGCCAATTAATTTAAAACGAAAGGTAATTGACGCTTGCGTGTTACCAGTCATGTTGTACGGACTCAAGACAGTTACCCTAACAGAGAAAAGCGCACAACGACTGCGAGTCTGCCAACGTGCGATGGAACGAGCAATGCTCGGGACCAGCTTGAGAGACAGGCAGACAAATGAAAATATCAGGGCGAAAACCAGAGTAAGTGACGCAGTAGAACAAGCTGCTAGAAGTAAATGGCGGTGGGCTGGTCATGTCGCGCGGAATGATGTGAAGTGGACGAAAATTATCATGCAGTTGAGACCACGACTGACAAAAAGAAGTGTTGGCAGACCCTGTTAAGATGGCGAGATGACATTCAAAGGCGAGCAGGAAAGAACTGGATTCTCACAGCACAGTGTAGGACGACATGGAAGCGATTGGAAGAGGCCTATGTCCAGGAGTGGACTCAAACGGGCTGAAGAAGAAGAAGAATGAGTTCATTACAGTACTAAAAGTAGGGTTGTAATGAAACTCATTACAGCATTGTTTTCAGTTATATTTTTCGTTTTATGGTTGTCAGTACTGACCTCTGTTCAAATCAATTTTCGAATCAAATCAATTCCAATTTCGTGATCTGTCAAATTTTGTATGTCACACCAACTGCCAAGATACAAAACAAAAGTCACTAATCTGAATTTTCATCTGACTTTCGAGAATATTTCACAAAAATTGACTGAAATAGAGAAAATACCGTCTAATACTCGTTGCAGAAGGCAATTTCAACACTCATGCTATCGAAAAACTCGCTCCTTCGTGGCTCGTTTTCGAACTTCGCATTCGTGTTGGAATAGGAGCTCATTCTGCAACTTGTTTTACAATATACTATTAACTATATATTCCGGACGTCAAAAGAAGCACTCTTTGCTTCAACCATTTTTTTCGATGTGGAGCGATTGAAAAGATACAGGCTGTTGAAAAACCATAAAAAAATTGATTTTCCGGACATATCTCGTGAATGATGCAATCGAATCTGATTATTTTCAGATTATATAACTTCAAATTAATGTAACAAATCTTCTACGAATATGAAATTTCACTAATATTTTATTTTTTTATCATGACCAATATGTACCACTACATGGCATATTTTTATCAGAAATTCTTAGGTCATATCTCTTAAAAGTAAGTTGAATGTCAAAAAATTAATATTTTGATATTTTGGAGAATATAAGTATTCTCTCTGAAATCTCCTAATATGCGCATTTTCCGAGTAACGTATGATTTAACAAATTTATATCAGCGAAGTAAGAAAAATTGGTTACTTTCGCTGAATTCAACTCTGTACAAATGATCAACAGAATTAAATTTTCTCAAAGGTTTAGGTGGTAGATATAGTGTCATGTAATCAAGATTGGCATAGCCCATTATGAAATACCAAAATGATTATATCTCTACATCTAGGTTGAATCGGAAAAAATATCATACTAAGGAAGTATTACTTTTGACCTCTAGAATCCATAGTTTCAATATATAATTATGTTTTTCGGGAGGAAGACTTCGTTTTTAAAAAAAACTACTTTACTTTATTCACTACAATACAACGTTAAAACTTGGTAGAGCTACTAGATCGATCAATTAACTGACTAGAAATTGTCATCAACAGATATTTATAACATTCTCTTATCTTATTCTTCCTGCGTATTCACTGCAGGTGTTCATTGCTTAGTCTGCAAAATACAACATAGTAATATATCGAATCAATGGTAAATAGATAAACAATGTATCTAATTAGTATGGGGCCATACTATCCCCCCTTTGGATAAAGGTATCACCTTGATTAGGTGTAGCTTTACATTTTTCAAAATATTTCAATAAAAAGTATAAAATAATTAAAAACATAAATATTCCTATAATAATAATAAAAGTTGATGGTGTACTTGGATTCCATCTTTGAATATCTTCTAATTTGACATCTGGAATATCTTCTTCTTGGAAATCTTCTTTTTCCTTTTCTTGGGATTGGTTTCGTGGGATTATCGCCGTCTTGGGTAGAATTATGTATTTTTCTTCATTTCTAATCGAAGTTGGGAATATTTCTTTTTGGAAGTTACTTATGATACATTTTGACTGGATTATCGCCATCGGTGAAGTGAAGTAATACTTTGTTTGCTGAGGACATTTTTCTTGAATCTCCATATTATTTATCGAAAGGATGCTTCCATCTTCCAAAGTTTTCAAATTCGATATAGGAATAACTTTTTTCTGGGACAATTTTCTGAATGTGTCTTCAATACAGTATTCATACATTCTGGAGGTTTTGTTAAGGAGTCTTGATCGCAAAGGTAATCTTCTTCGACTGCATGACATTCACTGGTTGACCATTTCAATTCTTCTTGTTGAGTGAGCATATAAGGATTGGTATAAGGAAGGGTTAAGTTTTTCTGAGGGATATAGTAAAACTTGTATAGATTAAAATTCTCTTCATAAACGGTCGGAATTGATATAAGAAATAATAGAACTTTCTCTTTAAACATGACTTTTGTATGACATAACAGATAATAATCTTTCAAATGATGCATTGGAATAATAGTGTCATTTTTAATTAATTCTTCGAATTTTGTATATGGCAAAATAGATTCATGTAGAATATGTAATCTAGCAAAGCTCACTGCTGTTTGGATTTCATCTAATATACTTTTAATATCTTTAATTTCAAATGTGAGAAGATGCATGTGTTCAATGTGTCTCAATTGCGGTATTGTTCGTAATAATTTATAATTATCTGCAAATTGTCGAAATTTATCAATATACTTATTTTTCAAATCATTAATTACAGTAGCAATCTGTCTTTGATTCCTCATAAGTGTGTCCTCGTTTCTTGCTATACTTTCAAAATAATTTTTATAAAGTTCTTCATCGTCTGAATCTAAGGTTCCAAATAAAATCTTTGAAATTTTTCCTCCAATATCAATAAGTCCTCTTTTAACTCTTATTTTTCCATTAACAAGTTCTTCTAAAGTTCTAATATTAATTGTATTCGAATGTTTTAAATATTCATAATGCGGCGTTTGTGTAAATCCCAATAATTCTTTATTTTTCAAATTATCAATTTCTTTCTGATACTTTAAAATAAGATCCTCGACTTGTTTCAAATCAATATGATAAATCAGTTGTATATTTTTCTTTGTTATATACGCTTTTCCAAGTAAAATGGGGAGTATATTATTTTCCAAGGGAGTAATTTTAATACTGGTTATTATAATTATCTTTAGTATTATAAGAAGGAAAACGAAGTGTTTCATCTTGAATCTGAAACAAAAGTATTTAATGTTTTTTCCGTTGTTTTAAAATCTTTTTATGATAAATATGTTTGTTTTTCACATCTTGTATACGGTGTGAATCAATCTCACGAATATTTGTCTTTTTATAAACTGGATCGAGCTTACGCGTTACTGGATTTTTTAAATACGTTGGGTTTTCATTTAAATCATGGTCCTTTTCAGCTAATCGTTTTATATTCAATTTATCTAAATGTTCTGTGGCCTTTTTCTGACTTTTATTTAATTGTACAGCAATATCGTTCAAGTTTTCGATATAATTTTCAATATAATTCTGCACTTTTTCGTTGTGCGTTTTTTCTATTGGCAAGGAATAATTTAAATCAGCTTTGATTATTTGCATCGGAGTCATTTCTAAGCTGGAGTGATTGGAATTATTGTAACTAAGTAAAGCCTGTGCTAATTTATTTTGAAACGTTGAATTACTGGAATTGATAACTCTTAATTGTTCAGTTAACGTAGAATGAAACCTCTCTACAAGTGCATTCGAATTCGGATTGTAATTCGAAATGTAATGAATTTCTATTTGGTGTATTTTACAAAAATCTTGAACCACATTATTTTTGAATTCAAGTCCGTTATCGCACGTTATTTTATTTGGTATTCCATAATGGCTAAAATATAATATCAATTTATCTACAATTTCTGTTCCAGTTTTTTGTAATAGAGGATAACATTGTCCTAATCTAGAGAACGAATCAATAATGCTCAAACAATAGGTTTGTCCAAATCTTATAGTATCACAATATATGTGTGTAAATGGTTTTGATCCTATTGGGTTCGGTTTAAATTGTAATTGAATCGGCGTTCTCTCATATTTATTTTTCTGACATATCTCACACGAGTTAATATAATTCTGTACGTCTTTATTCATATTCGGCCAATAATATTTACGTCTCAAACTTATTAAATTTTCTCTCAATCCGCGATGAATAGTTTTGGTTTCATGATATTGCTGAATTCGTAATAATTGTTCCTCTTTATCTTCGACATCTTCCACGAATATTCTAGAAATTTTAAATTGTAGAGTTTTATAATTGAAATTATTTTGTAAAATTCGTATAAAGGGTTTTTCTAATTCTTCAGACACAAAATATATAGTATATGATTTTTGAGGTTGAACGTATTCTTTAATAAATCGGAAAATATCTCTATCAATCGAATTAATGGGGACTCTAAAACGTAGTTTATCTCCGAACAGTTTCACTTTCGTCACATTATAACTTGGACCTATCTTCAAAGTAATTTGTAATGGATAAGCATTAATACTTCTTTCAGTGTAAGGGAGTTCTAAGATTGGATTTTCAGTATTACTGTGAACTGTTATATCGCTATGGACAATTACGTTTCCTGATTGTAATTCAGTTAAATCTTCATCATTTAAAACGGGCAATTCTGCATTAGGCTCAGTTAAAAGATTTAAACATTCATCTAATTCGTCGTCTGTTACATTATTAAAAATTGATTCGTTATCTTCGATTGCATTAAAATCTATAAGTTCTTCATTAATTTCATCATAAACAATATCATCAATTTCATTATAATTTATATTATTACCTCGTCGACAATTATGTTTTTCGTTCACTTTTAAGAAGACCGGCAGTATCCCATTAAAATCTATAAATTCTTTATTTACTTCAGTATGCAGTGGCGATAAATAATAAATAATTATTTTCACTTTGCATCTTGCAAAAATATACTTTATCATATCCAAAATAATAGGCCATTTTAATTCATCTAATCCGCACGCTATACGCGGTAAAGCTAAATGAGTTTCATTTCTTAACTCCATAAGTTTTTTCAAATATAAAAGGGAATTAAATACATTTTCGTATGTAGGTTTATCGTAATAGGATTTCTTGGTTATCAAATAATAAATAACACGGTTTTTATTTCGAACAATAGCTACTTCTCCTACTTTTTTATTTTGCGATTTTAATTCATCTATATTTCCAAATTTTCTCTTAAAATCTCGGGCAATGCCTCTACTCATATGGAAATCTTCTGATACGCAATGGGCTAACGAATATTTATTAGGGGCTTTAAATAAATTTCCTTGTTTTTCTTCAATATTTTGACAATCGGGAATATTATTTGTTTCATATAGTTTCGTAAAGTTTTCATACGTAATGTCATTAAAATATGCGAAGTCTTTATTAATAATCGTATTTTCACCATTTTCCAATATTATTCTACTTAATGCATCTGCATGATTCATTGATCCTTTTCTATATTTAATTTCATAATCAAATTCTTCCAGTTTAATACGCCATCTCATTAGACGTGAATTAGGTTCTTTCAAAGAGAATAACCATGTTAAAGGTTTATGATCCGTATAAATTGTGAATTTTCTCCCGTACAAATAAGGACGAAAATGCTTGCATGACCAAACGATCGCGAGTAATTCTTTTTCTATGGTGCTATATCGAGATTCTGCTTCAGTAAGCGTTTTACTAGCATAAGCAATGGGAAGGTCATTCGGAGGAATGCCTTGAGATAATACAGAACCTATCGCAAATCCTGATGCGTCTGTAGTTAAAACAAAGGGTTCTTTATAATTCGGATAACGCAATATCGGCTCGTTCATTAAACTTCTTTTACATATTTCAAAAGCTTCAATGTATTTGGGATCATCAATATTAATTTTCGCATTTTTCTTCAAACATATAGTCAAAGGTTTAGTAATCTTTGCAAAATTTGGAATAAACTTTCTATAATATCCGACTAGACCAAGAAATGATTTAATTTCTCTCTGAGTTTTCGGAATTGGAAATTGTGAAATCGCTTTCAATTTATTTATTTCATCATTTAACCTATCAGATTCTGATTTTACTGGCTCATTGTTATTATTTGCTCTATTCATTCTAAAATAGGATTTATGTGAACTTTGATTTTCCTTATTCATTACGTTTATTGATTTTTTCAAATTTGAAACTTCTTTTTCCATTTCATAACTTGCTTTAGAGTTCAATTCAATCATTTTTTCAAGTTCTTTATTAGACATCTCGATCATGAAAAGTTTAGATTTCAATTGTTCATTTTCAGTTTTCAAATCTTCATTTGCTTTATCGATTTTATCAATTTCCTGCAAATTACTTGCAAAGTTTTTGAAAAGTTTATTTTTTTCCCGTTCAAGTTGTGATACTTTCTGAATTAAACAATTATTTTCAATCGAAATTTTTCCATATTTGAATGGAATTCTACAATATTTATTCATCAACACTTGGTTTTCGAAATCGAATGTCAAACCGTATTTATTAAGAAAATCGGCTCCTATAATGCCATCATAATTATTATGAAATTTATAAAGTACAAAAGGGTGACTATCATTCATACGAAATTCTGAAAATAAAGGAAGTAATACTTTTTCCTTTGAAGTATCCTGCTTCATACATGCAGTTAACGTTGTTTCTTCTTGAAAAATATTATCATAGAAATTATTATAAGCAAATTTCGGATCTATCAAACATACTGAACAGCCACTATCGATTAAAAGTTTACATTTTGGATATTCGAATTCAATAAAGGGCAATTGGTTGGAATGATTAATATTATAATTTAAGTCAATTCGTCTTCTTGGGTAAGTTCGCGAAAATTTCGACTATCATTGTCGTGGTTTTTTGAAGTTGAAGGTTTATAGTAATTAAATTGATTTTCATTTCTCTGTTTCCTCGTATCTAAATGCGTTAATTCTTCAAAGTAAAAATTGGGATTATTATGTTGATTTCTGTTCTGATAATTATTATTATAAAAGTTACGTTGAGGATTTGGATTATATTGCGTTGAGTAATTTGAACGTTTCTGGGGATAATTCCTAGTCTGAATTGACATTTTTTCTGGAGGGGTAGTAATTCTTTGATTCGAATTTTGTTTAAAAACATTACTTGAATGATTAGGTTTAAAATTATTATTATGATTTGGATATTGGTAATTAGTATTTCTCTGAGTAAATTGAACTGGCTGCGAAGGAAATCTAGGTACTTCGCCGTAATTATTAAATGCGTGATTTGATCTATTTTGTGAAGTATAATTATAATTTCTTGGAACATTTTTTGAATGATTCTGAGCGAAATTTTTATTTTTTCTACTCCTATCAAGTAATTCGTATTGGGCTAGATTGCACATATAGTCTTTAGTTGCGTTTACTGTGTCATCAAAAGAAAATTCATTATTTGTTATTAAATATGTTCTTAGTTCCATAGGCGCGTTTGATATTAGAACAGTTTTACAAATTTTCAAAATATTATTCTTATAAATTGCTTTTTCTGGATCTGGCATTCTATCTGCGTCAATTCTATAATTTATTCTTATTTTCAAAGAAATTATTCGGTCTATAAATGAAATTATATCTTCATTGGGCTTTTTGTTCAAGAATTGCAATTGGTGTATCAAAACATCAAGGTTAATTTGATCACCAAATTTTGTATACAAGAAATTTTTGAGAACATCCCAATTATTCGGAATGTCAGACGTTGCTACTTCTGCTAGGGCTCTATCTATGAGTTTTGATTTGACCACTGCGAAGCAATAATTTTTCACCATAATATTTTCGTTTACGAACATCGCTAGATAATCATCAACACTTTTTATGAACGAATGCAACTCGTTCTCAACACCAGAAAATTTAGGTAACAGCATACCAAACTTTTCAGCTAGTGATAAATCTACTGCCATTTTCTTTGTTTTATTCTTACGACCTCTAAATTGTTTAATCGACGTAATATTGAATTATTTTAATATTTCTCGTATTCAATCAGTTATATTAGTTATATCAATTATTATGTAATTATCAATTATATCAATTATTATTTCAATCGCGTTGTCGGTTTTTTTCTTCAGAAACCTAGGAAAAACTATTGTAATCGGTTTTTTTGAAATAAGAAACCTAGGGAAAACTTTATAAATCGGTTTTTGAAATAAGAAACCTAGAGAAAACTTTATAAATCGGTTTTTTGGAAGAAACCTAGAAAAAACTTTATACAAGTTTTACGCTCAAAACTTGGGGAAAAGGTTGACTAATTTTGGGCCAGATTAGGTAAACTGGGAGTAATTAAAGGATTGCTCACCACGTTGTCTTGTTGAATGTGAAACCGTCACGGGGCGCTACTCGGGTAATCGGGCTCCTGTCTTCTTCACCTTGTTCGACTTGTGCTGAACGGTTGAAACCGACGGTGTTGTAGACTGGATGGACCTCTTCTTCTTCAGGAACTCACAGAATTTAACAAAACCGGCACAATCCCAGACCTCGTCGCCAATTATGTTTTTCGGGAGGAAGACTTCGTTTTTAAAAAAAACTACTTTACTTTATTCACTACAATACAACGTTAAAACTTGGTAGAGCTACTAGATCGATCAATTAACTGACTAGAAATTGTCATCAACAGATATTTATAACATTCTCTTATCTTATTCTTCCTGCGTATTCACTGCAGGTGTTCATTGCTTAGTCTGCAAAATACAACATAGTAATATATCGAATCAATGGTAAATAGATAAACAATGTATCTAATTAATATGGGGCCATATTATGTAATTATATGTATATGTCGAAGACTCAAACTGTATACTGAATCGATTCTTTCAGCGAAATTTCGATTGATCGAATGACGTGCGAGATACTGACATAATGTCATTATCCATTATTAAGAGTGTTGAACGCCACCGTGAAGAAAGTATAAATTTTTTTTACTACGAACAAAATAGTTATTTTCCTATCAAGTGCAGAAAGTTTTACTTTTTCGTACGAGTACGGGAAAGACACTTTCTGCCCAAAATAGGAATATTATTTTTTTTACGACCCCTTATTGAAAATATATATTTTATTTCAACATACAAAACATTCCATGAAATTACATAAACCGCATGAATTCTACATGTCGTCACCATGGTACTGTCATCGTTGACGTTCGATGCATAGGTTTTACTTTTTTGTACGAGTACGGGAAAGACACTTTCTGCACAAAATAGGAATATTATTTTTTTTACGACCCCTTATTGAAAATATATATTTTATTTCAACATACAAAACATTCCATGAAATTACATAAACCGCATGAATTCTACATGTCGTCACCATGGTACTCTCATCGTTGACGTTCGATGCATAGGGACATATCATAATTCAGTTTATTCTTTTATGGAAGTGTGCGGGAAAAATACCTGCTAATACTTTCCCGCACAAGTGCGGGAAAGTGACACTTTCTAAACTAAAATATATATGGAAAGTGGGTTAAAACGCACGATCGTGGAAAAATTATTTTTTGATCTGTTCGAAGAGGAATCAACTAGCCTAGTTGAGTGAATCGTATGTCCGGAATATCAAGAGACTCTATTCTACCAAAGTTATAAAGAATCGCAATTTATTTTTTGAAGTAGGGTGGATGAAATAAGCTCTATACTACTAATGAAATACCTTGTATATCTAAGGGGTAGAGGCCCAATTGAAGTTTCATATATGATACATCTATTCTGAACCCTAATGAAAAATGGTAGGATATCAATTTTTTGTCCGCACTCCATCAATAGGAAATATAAAGATATTCTTTCTTGAAATGGAGCAGCTTTGCCAAAATCCTAAATCCCAATATCTAATATTCGATGGAAACGTGAGTTCTTAATCAAATAAAACTTCCGAATAGCCCGACTCCGTAATCTGATAAATTTCAAACGACATCGAGAAAATTCTACCATTCCGAAGATTGGCGATTTAGTCTGGATGTAAACGTTCCTTATTTCATATTTTTCTACTGATTGATGATGACAATGTATATATGTACATGAGAACATGTCTAATATTTGAAACATATTAAGTTGAGTTTGCTGAAGAGAGCGAACGTGACAATCCCGAAGTATTCTTCCTATTATCTCTTAATTTTCATCAAGTTCACTCAAGACGACAAAATTTATGATTATTCGATACGACATGCGAAACGATTCGAATAACACGAAGCACTTGTATCTCCACCATATATCTTATATCGTTTGTTTTTCTTTCAGTGTATGCGGAATACAGCACTTTCAGAGAGCTGGACATAGACATCTGAATCTTTTCCAAGCCACATATTATGTTGTGGTAACTTTTTCTACTGTTGGTTACGGTGATTTTGTTCCGGATATATGGCCTTCACAACTCTACATGGTTATAATGATCTGTGTTGCGCTCATAGTCCTTCCTACGCAGGTAAGAATACTAAATTAATAAAATCATTCAGTGATCTTAAAAAAAAATTCATTACCGGTAGAGCGGAGTTACTTCGAATTTTTTTTTTATTGAAACCAATATTTCTCAGGTAAGGCAGAGGATGAAAACTGGGTGTTTGAAGTAACCTCATTATGAGGGCTACCTTGAACGATTGTGATTGAACCACGCAATTCTTATTCAACCTGAAAAACTTTTCTGAACAATAGTAAAAAATATCCTTGTTTCAAAAAAAAGGCGACAAAAATTCAAGAACTGCCGACAATATTTCATTATTCAAAACAGTATTTGGAATTCTTCATCACAAGAAATAAATGAAAAACATGAGCATTCTGAGAAAATGTAGTATAAACTGAGATGAACCATGTTTTTCAATAATATCGAAAACATATCAGGTGTTTTTTTAGAGTAAAAAAATATAGAATCGTCAAGGCTGCCCTGTTTTACAACCTATTCAACATTTGATTGTTCCTCCATGTTCAGGAACATAGACATTTCACTATGAATAGAATTATTTACACCAGAAAAAACGTCTGAAACTTATTGGAAATTTTCATCAGAATAATAGATTTGTGCAGCAAATGTATCGTGCTTTTCGTACATTGTTGCATGGTGAACATAATCGCCCATTGAGGAAAGTAATTCGAAGAAAGATGGAACCTTTTCTAACCAACATCATTCTCACAGAGTTCTCGTTATTAGTGAGACTGGAGTGGATCCGTAAAGCGTCGAAAAAACCCCCTTCAAACGGCTATTATCTACACCAACGAATGCATTGTCGCTGGGTGGATTGATAAACTCACTGACTTTGTTGCCGGTCCCAGGCTCGGACAAAGGAATAGGGTTCAAAGGTTAGGTTAGCAGCCTACCTGAGGCAAAAACTTCACATGGCTCACAGAACCATACGCTTGGCTCAGAATAGGACAGATCCAAGGATGACGATATATGCACGAAAAATGAAATTGAGGTGGAAAACGAAAACGAAGAATTTACTACGAATTGGAACATGGAATATAAAATCACTCAATGGAAGAGAACAAGAATTAATGCAAGAACTGAAGGAACATAACATTACTATTTGTGCTATACAGGAGACAGCTAAAAGCGGGAAGGGTCAAGCGGACTATCAAGATTACATGCTGATATATAGTGGTGTCGAGAAACAAAAGCGTACCAAAGAAGGAGTAGCTATATTGATACACAACAAGTACAGATCTCATATACAAAAATGCTGTTACATATCATCACGCATACTTGTTGTGACGATTGGCACGGAAAGTCATCAGAAAATGAACTTAATCTCGTTATACACTCGCCAGGAAGATAATAATAATAATGATAATAAGAATTGGTACTGATTTCATACCAGTAGGAAAGCAGCGTTTCAACGAAGACATTTTCAATGATAATGGTGAACTCATGATCAACTTATGCAGTCCTAATGAACTTAGATGAATAAAACTTCCGTTCATCATCGTGCTCAATATAAATATACATTTGAGAATACTGGAGAACATGAGTCAATTATGGATTATATTGTGAGTAATCGAAATGTACAACCAGCCCAGATACAGGAAATCATAACATTGAATTCAGCGAATGTGGGTAGCGACCACAAACTACTATTGGAAAAACCTGAGTTGAAGTTATTATGCAAAACAAACAACAAGCCAAAAATTACGGAAGAAGAATTTAATATAAAGTCTCTATGGGACCCCTCAACGAGAACTTCATACCAAGATGAAATAAATGAACCCAATAATAGAGGAAGACGATGTCAACAACATCTGTGAGAAGCTAAAAAATAACATTATAGAGGCTTCAAATGAGGCACTTGGAATCTGTACCAAGTCTGTACCGTCTAGAAAACACAATAAAACACCATGGTTTTTTAACGAAATTAAGAGAACACTCAGGGCCATAGAATCATACAATCAATAAAAAATGATCCGAAGCGAGATGATATCTTTTGTTGGAAGATGTTGTCCATGTGCTATAGAGTAGTCGGGTGCATTTCAATCTAATAAGGGTGATTGAAAACATATATATAGTGCAAAAAACTCCGCTCTTCTTTAATATCATAATGCATGAAATTATAAGAAAAGTTCGCCATGTGAAAGGATATAAAATGGGGTACCGGAATATAACCATCTTATGTTACGCCGATGACGATGTACGCTGTATACATTATGTATATTCATAATGAAATGTCAAACCCAGCAAAACAAAAAGCAACAATTGACTTTTGTATAGGTTGTTAAATGAAACAGTACTGCCAACACAAAGTTTGGTTAATGCTCCGCAAGCCCATCAAACTTGAGAAAAAAACACAAAGTTTTATCGCTCAAAAAAAAAAAAAAATACTCGATAGGTACCATAAATCTGCTTAGTCCAAACTTCTCAGATATGGGTAAAGATGATTTGCACTAATTGGAAGGCTTTTTCTTCTTCCATCTACTTCCTAAACTTCCACAGCGAGTAAATAAAAAGTGTAATCAACCCTACTCTGACAAATATCATTCAAACAAGTGAACAAACGTATGGGTACTGAATAATTTTTCTTCTAATATATCATTTTAATATTGAATTGTTGCTATCGTCAATCTATAAGTTTACGAAAAAATTCACCCTAGTTGTAAATTTTCATCTGCGTCTATTTTATGTTTTATTCCAAAAGTGTTTTCTTTGAAATTGTAAAGACTGAAAAAAGATCAGGACCTTGAAATACTTCTGATGATACAGAAATAATCAAAAAGAATATTATGACTCCTTATTTTCCGCTTCAAGCAGAAAATTAATAATATTTTTACAAGTTTTGTTGTTTTATTGAATTTATGACAGAAAAAATTGAATACTTCGTAACAAGAAACATTTTCGTTCAGAGAAGTCAACAAATATTGTATGAAAAATTGAGCAAAATATAAATGAACTCTTGAATGTTACTAAATATCAACGAAGATTCCTTATCAGGTACAAAAAACAGTTTCCAAAGTTATTCTGAATGGACCACTCTAGGTTCTACAATACAGAGAGACATCTTTTACGAAACTTCATTATCTCTGTTTTTTTTTCGAGCTCCGTTAATTCGTTACTAGAAATTCCATCTATTCAAAAGTCTGATATTCATTATTGAAGTGTGTATTCTTGAGTTTCTTTATTTCATAAAATATTTTTTTCACAGAAAAAAATTTATTGGTTTGTATTTCGTTATTGAAATAAAACTGAGCTAGAAATAAAAAATCTCAGACTCCGTTGAACATGTTCAAAGTGACCCCGAGAACGATGATTGAAAATATATGAATACATACAAGAATGAACAGTAAAAAGAATGTTGAAAAATCTTAAATTTCTTTGCTATCCTGCTGCTAGGATACTGTATTGTAGTAAATATATTTTGTGTGGTATACGGTTGCAGCAACAAAAGTTTGCAGATAATACTGAATGTGAAATTTCAAGGTTCGAAATGGCATGTCAGGATTGCTAACTCACTAAACTTTTTCCATACAATTGTTGTATCTTGCAAATATATCTGGTGATCAAAATATTTTATGTGGGAAGTTGAGGCACAAAAACAATGTTAGTTTTTTATGGGACACCTGTGCAGTGCTTTTTCTCTAAACCTGCCGTAATGTTTAACAATCCCTAAAGCATCGAAAACTTATCATGCAGATTACCTACGTCGCTTCCCAATTTTGTTGGATCATGATGTAATCAACTGATTGCTGTTTTAGTGTAGTATCCACACTGTTTTTTCTGTTTATGAAATCAAATTAAGCCGCCTGTTGACATTCGATTACGATTCGGAATGCATCAAATTTGAGTATGCATATTGTTGTTTTGTAGTCCTTTGTTCGAATACCTACGTTTCATTATCATCATTGGAGAGTTACTTCAACGTACTGTTTTTGACAGTCCGCTTAGTTTTCTCATTCTTTTCATTTGTACATATTATTCAGTATTCTATACATTCATGTTGTCGTCTGAAAGGATCACGGATCTTGTCAGTGGTATCTTGATTTCACTTCACTGTCATCTTTATATGCTGGGGATTCTCGGAAGGATAGTTATTTTACTGCATCCCTTGATTCAAGTGTGAACTGTATATCCGACAGAACTAAGTGGGGTCAAGTGTGGGTTTCATTTTTGTTTCTGGTGTAATCGTCCTAACATCGTTATTCAACAGCAATATTCGGTAATCAGCGTAAATCGAAAGTTACAAAATGCGACAAAACTTTTGATGAATCAGATCTTAGGACGTTACGAAAGGAAAAGTTCACGGTTTAAGGATAAGCACACCGCCATAAGTATTGTCACAATTAGGAATTATCAGCTTCGATATGTGACCATGGA
The DNA here is from genome assembly GCA_038502775.1 of Hippodamia convergens. NCBI lineage: Eukaryota > Metazoa > Arthropoda > Insecta > Coleoptera > Coccinellidae > Hippodamia > Hippodamia convergens. The sequence goes on from CM076613.1 coordinate 15,249,663, forward strand.
CTGGCAGAGATCCAGACACATATTAAACCACAGAAATGGTGCCGTTGTCAAGAAGGGAATAGACGCAGACCGGTTTCGAATTTGTTGCACAGGTGAGATGAAGCAACCCCAAACCTGAATCCATTATCGATCTATTCCCTCCTTGACGACGGCACCATTTCTGTGTTTTACTGGTGGTATGACTGGATCTCGTCAGCTCATGGTCACGATTTGGAACTCATAATTCTGAATAGTAATAATATTTATCTATTGGACGTTAGACTCCTTCTAGATTGTGTTTTGCTTTGAAAAAACGTAATGAATTATTGAAAAACAATAAATAATATGAAGAGTATGTTTAAGAAAAAAAAATTATGCATACATGCTTCATCAACATGCATTTTTGACGTATGAAAAAAGTTCCAACTCTGGGTGCGCTACTGAAATTTGGTCTCGTTTTGGCAGCATTCTACATGAGAAAGGGCTTGGATTTCACTTTTTCTGTAGGCTGCTTAGGACAAGATCATTTCATCTTCTTTTTTTTTATTCAAGAATAATTTAATAAAATATATTTATTTCAAGATCAACTACAAGAACACCTATTCAGAATCCTTTCACTAACGTTCCAAGTGGAGAGTTATACCTTTACCTACTTAGGTTCGAGCTGCGATTACAATTCATTTGAGATTGGCTATAACTAACAACAAGTAATTACACATTGGAACCTATGGTTCTGGTTAATAATAAGGAACCATCATAATCTAAGATACGAATTTACCTACAACGTAATTGAAAAGAGAACAAACCGTAGTTGGTGAAAATATAAACATGGAGATCTTTCACTTTTATCAAAATGGTTTGAAAGTGTCAAGTTTCAGAATATTTTCGATATATCATGTGCACCTACACTAGCCTTCACACCTAATTTCAACTGTATAGGACTTCAGGAAATACCCTAACAGTTTTTATCATCATCAGTGATTCAGTCTTTAAATATCCATGAAGGATATTCGAGAAAGGGTAGGTGGTGTTTCGTTTGTCTAGTCTTGGCAAGAGCACTACTGTGCCCCCAGATAACAAGAAAAAAGTTTTATTCTTGTGCTTACTGGTCGAAATTTTTAATTTTTTTCGTAATCCCCTTCGTGATGACCTCTCTTTTGTGTGGGCTCTTAGTCAGTCTCTCCTGGTACCCTCTCCTAAATTCGGCTCTGAGGCTGGGAATCAGATTGATTTTTGAATTTTTTTTCATTTTAAATATGTTTCGATCTCAAAAACAACTTTTTTTCTTTGTTTGCTGATGAGCCTGGGTATTAATCTCACCCTAAGTTCTGTTATCCATTGGATACATTTTGTGAAATTTTGTCTGAAATTTCTTATCCCTAGAGCTACTTCGATCTATCAATAATTTGTAGATACCACTTTTGAATCGAGGTCACCGAATTTTCTGTTGTGATGGAAACTGAATTTTCTTCCTCTCTCAAAAAGGTTATTGGAATTGTGATATCAATAAATAATATACACTGTAGGTATATTTTCGAAAAATGTAATCATATCCTGGTTCTGGCATGTCAACAAAATGAAAATATTCACCCTTCAAGTCTATATACGTCTAGAGGAAATATTCTTTCCATTTCCAACATTTTAAATGATATGAATATCTCCCAAAGCCCCATTCAAACTATTTTCGATCCGACTGCAATTTCTCCTTGCTCTGCAATTTATATCTTTCGACCAATTATACAAAAACTCTCGCTCGAATTCCCTATGAGAATGACACGAAAACAACATAAAATGTTCGTGTTCGAATAACTTCCCACCTGAAGCGATTGGATGGATTGCAGAGCTAATGGGATTAATTGTGCAGATGGCAGGCCACCATTAGGGTGAAATATTTTCCAGTTTTATTCGTTTCTTGTGATGGAGAGCATGATTCATAACTCATAACATCCGTCACACGTTGCTGATCCGCCACCTGAAAATATATCAATTTCATTGCAGATATAGAATACCTACTGCCAAGTTTTTCATTTCGTTAAGTCGTATCTCACGCTGACAAGATATCTTCGAAATACCTCGATATAGGGTCATCTGGTATATCTCTGAACCCACTTTGCATATCTATCTTCAGGTATTGTAGGTGAAAAATAATGTGAGAATATTCCGAATTTAAGCATGATGTACCTCAACGGCAACGATCATTAATAACAACATTTTTGAGTAAGTGCAGGGTGATTCACTTATCTTGGTAATCCCAATTTTCTCGAAAACGTCCGAATATTTTTTCATTCTGTGAATGGCGTTTTGAGCAAGTCAATGTCGACTTGAGATGCGCATGAAAATCTGCGGAATAAATGAAGACGCCAGGCGTCGCGGCGCTATCAAAAATTTTTTCTTCAGGAACACACCTTCATTATTATTTCATTTGAAAGATAATTTCATTCTGAATTTCATTTTCGAATACAATTTTTATGCATTACTGACCCCTCAGCGATCTGCAGCGTGTTTTATGTTAATTCTATTCCATTTATTTTTTTCTGTATTGTGGTAGTATGCCTTTATTTGGAGACATAGATATGATTTTGTGCCTTGAAATCGAGAAAGCTAGTTTTCTAGTCATTGTGCCTCTTCAAATAAGATAAAATATATAGCTACAGCAAGATGGGGCTCCATGTCACAACGCTGCCATTGTGAAGAGATATTTAGATCAAAAATTTGAAAATAAATGGATAGGAACCAATGGATCGCCAGACCTAAAGCTCATGAATTATTTTCGGAGGGGTACCCTCAAAAATATGGTATACCAAACTGATTCAAATAACTTGGACCGTTTGAAAATAAAGACAAGAAACGCATGTGCCCAAGAAGACCCTTATATTCTGACCAAAGTAACTCATAATGAAATAGGGGAATGATATAACTTATGTATGGATCATAATGGTCGGTATATAGAACAAATGAGTCAAAATGATTCGTTTGTTATTAAAAAAAATATTTATTGTTATAAGATATAATATTTAATGAATATAATAAAAGAGAAATAGTTTGTTACAGAACATCCGTCATTTTACGAAACAAAATCATATCTAGGTCGTCTAGCCATTATGATCAATATATAAGTTATATCATTTCCCTATATCATCATAAGTTACTTGGGTCGAAATATAAGGGTCCATTTATTTTCGGATTCTTGATCTCAATATCTCTTCACAATGGCAGCGTTGTGACATGGAGCCCCATCTTCCTATTTTCACATATTGGATCTTGTCTGAAGAAGTAGTTTGTTCAGAAAACTAGCCTTCTTGAATTCAAAGCAAAAAATCATATCTATGTCTCCAAATATAGGCCAACTACCTCAATACAAAAAAAAATAAATTAACATAAAACACGCTGCAGATCGCTGACGGTTGGAAATGAATAAAAATTGTATTCGAAAAAAAAGTTCACAATGGAATTATGGCATGATAAAAAAGGTATGTCCCTGGAGAAAAAATTTTTGATAGCGCCGCGACGCCTGGTGTCTTTATTTATTCCGCAGATTTTTACGCGCATCTCAAGTAGACATTGACTTGTTCAAAACGCCATTCACAAAATGAAAAAATATCCGGACGTTTTCGAGAAAATTGAGGTTACCAAGATAAAGGAATCACCCTGTACATAGTCCAGATGGCAGTACCTTTGTAGTAGAAGATTCGAACCTCAATCGACCTTTTTTTGTCAGATAACAAAATGAAACGTTTTTTAAATAAATTTCATATATACGTGAAAATATATTGAAAAAGGTTTGTCCTGAAATCCCGGATAGAATATTTTTAATGATTTTATGAACTTTTGGAATATCATGATGATGAGAAGATTTTATAGTGGACTTTAGTACGAAATATTGTAGAATGTGAAGACATAGAGTTGTCTTTTATTTACCTGAACGAATAACTGGGCTACCAGGTATGAACAGGTATGTCCATTCCAGTTACTTCTTCTCGTGAGATAATAGAACAAATTCCATATCAGTATGAGGATTCAGGCAGTTCAGCTTCAGGCAACCAAGTCCAGTGAGAACATCTCCTGAAATATATCTCCTGAAGATTCCAGACACTCGAACTGGTAAAACGTCGAGAACTAATCCGCGACGATGGCCGAAATGCTGGAAAGAACAGGTCACATGGAATTGAATTTGTTCCAAATATTCAAGGTTGTTGTCTCTCTGTATATATGGGGAGGAACATTATTTGAGAGGAATGGTATTCAAGTAGTAGGTGTAGATCTGATAGTACAAGTGATGACCCTCATGAAAAAAATTAGTTGGGCCTCAATTTTTTTTTCTACACGAGCACTCTCTAACCGAACTGGGCAACAATATGAAGCATAAGAAAAAACCAAGGCTAGCCTGCGGTACATCAGCGTCCTAAGAAGTACTAGCTGGTTATTGAAGGATAATATTTTTATTTCAGAACTTCAAACACTAATCATCTTCACCATTTTCAAATGTCATTCAGAAATTTATTTCAGAAAAGTCAGTTCAATGTCAGCAAGCGTCAATTGAATTTCAAATTAGTCAATTGAAAATCAGAAATCAGAAAACATCAAATATCATTCAGATTAGTCGATTGAATTCCAGAATATGTCATATGAAATTCAGATTAGTCAATTATATTTCAGAAATTTTATTCTGGTATTCAGAATAATTTTTGAATTAAGTTTAATTTTGAGTCATATTTAACTCATTTTCATAATGGTTATCCTATCGTCAATCATATATCATCATATTCAAGCAGGTATGTTTCCATGTATGAATAAAACAAATATAATATGGTGAAATTTCTTGGTGCTGACTCTGTCATCTCAAACGGTTCCTCACCTGACGTATCTTCAAGAAGCACATAACACTGCGAGGTTTATTCACAGCGCTAATAACATATAATAGGTTGAGGGTTTGTCGCAACAATGGCCAAATATGAGGAACCAGTTATCAGATTGAGAGATCGTGCTGCATGCTACTCGATATTGGAAACCCTAATCACCCAAACAGTAGCAGTACTGCTGCGGATGAGGTTTTTTTTCCCATGCTCAATCCAATTGAAATTTTATGGTCGAGAATGAGAACTTATGTGAAAATAAACCTCAGAATTCCAAAATGTGTGCCACCGAGAGTTATTGAGAAATGACTTGAGAAATACCTGGAAATTATTATCAACCAAGCTAAGATGCAATTACGCTGGCAGACATGCTTGATGGCTCAAAATTTTTTCAGTTTCATTTTGTAGATTAGATATTGCACGTGAAAATTAAGATTCATTTATTATTATTGTTTTATATCTGTAATATAATTGACCATATCTGAATTCAATTAAGTGTGTTATCTGAATTACATTCGATGTTTTCTAAAATACAAATTATTATTCCAGAAACTCAAATAACTCATTCGATGTTTTCTGAAATTGAATTGACTAATCTGGATTTCATATGACTTATTCCAAAATTGAACTGACCAATATGCATTACATTTTATGTTTTCTGAAATACAGTTAACTCCAATCTGAATGAAAGTGATGTCAATCGAAAATTTCCGAATAACGAATTGGAAATAGCGTAGATGGGCATTGACATTCAAGAAGTTGGAGAAAACGGTTCTGCTTTGAAATTTTGTTTAATCGGGAAAATAATCGTTTTCTTCTAGTTGCTATAGTTCTTTAGATATCCTCAGTAGACAACGAATTTTTCGCATCCTATGATGATATAAGTATCACCTTTCTGTACCTACTGGGTATAGAAAGGTGATACTTATATCCTCACAGATTTCATCTCTCACACAAGGTATCTGTGTTTATTTCATTTCTCGGATCCCAATCAACTCGCTCGAATTGGTAAAGTTTGCAAAACTTGAAAGATTCTTCGTTATTTCACGAGAAAGTTTCTTCTGGGATTAAATTCACAGTACGTCTCGAACAATCTGAACGTAAATTCCGCAAATCATATCTCATCTACCCTGTTAACGCCGTCAGCGGCTTTGACGAACCGGGCATCAGGCCTGTGTGAACCACAACCATCCCAGCTTAGCCGTCATTCCTTTGATGTGTGCCGAAAACCGACACCCAAGCCATTACGCGCCACTACCGATGGTTCACTGGACATCATACGCCATCATACGGAATTCTACTCCATCTACCCTTGTATATTGGCGTAGCCACATATTTATCCTATGGAAACTCAGCCTGTGTGATGGCGATTTTCTCGGGGTTGCGAATTACACCTACCATTTTCCAAGCTAACTCAGGCGCCAACTGCGTTAGCTTTCATAAGGTCGCAATTCCTTACGTCGATCATAGTTGTCTTCCCTGGGTAGCTTTTCTATAGTTGGTGACAGAGTTGTAACGAAGCGAACTTCGTCACCAAGAACAGTCTGTATATTTTTTAGCTTTTTCTAAATTCAAACACGAAAGTATTCGTACTTTCGTACTGTGACGAGGTGAACTCCGTTACCATAATCATCCGATATATTTTCCAACAATTTTAAATTCAATCATTATGTTGTTTCGAGTTTCGTATCGTGAAAATCTGAGAAACCGATTTTAAATTCCTGGCTATGTAGAAAAACTTATGTTTGCCGTAGTTGGCGACGTTGTCTATCTCATATGTGTTTTTCCCGCAGACGGCAATTGTTTTGACGATTTTCGTGACTCGAAATATTCCCCCCCAGAAGGGGACCATCAGTTGGTAGTTCCTATAGTCTTTGGAGTTTTTGGGTTCTCCGAAGTTTTTCCGATTACCCGATAGTTTTTCGAGTTTTTAAATTCCGAATAGTTTTTAGTTCTTCAATACTTTCAAGATGTGACTCAGAGTTTCGTCCCGATTCAATTCCTCGTATTCCGAACGTGAAATTCTAATCGCTGGCGAGAGCTGAAATTTGCATTCTTCCTCGTTCAGACGAAAATTTCGGTATTTCCGACGAGTGAAATAAGACTCAAGTGGTGTAATGTGGTGTAATCCACAGGATTGGTAAGATCCATTTTTTTCACCTGTCTACGTGGCCGGAAAGTTTTCCTGTACTGTGCGATAGAGGGGCGAGATCCATAATTTATATCCCTCATCATCTTTTTTTTTGCTTTTCTTCGTGAAGTCTACGTTTAGGATCCGGTGGTAGAGGTAGCATTGAGGTGATACTCTTTCATCCCTCAGGTAGAGTCGGTCTCAGGGTCCTTGCTAGTAGATCACCTTCGCGGGACCTCTGGACAGACTCTTCGAGTTCAGTATCTTGATTTCTGGGTGCGGTTACCGTCTTGCCAGATATACTCATCTTTTGCTTCCGAACTCCTTTTGGCAGGTGCGCCAATACAATTTAAACCTAGGTTACTGTTACTCAGTGGTAGAGGTATTATTGAGTTGGTACTCTTTCATCCCTCAATCAAGGCGGTCTCAGTTTCCTTGCTTGTGGCTCACCTTGGGAAAAAGGGTTAATTGTCGTAATTTTCCCCACTGTAGCTGCCATCTGGCCAGCGCATTTCACTGCGTTTGTTCGAACTCCATTTTGAGAGACGCGCCGACGTGCGCAGTTCTGGTTATTTCACTCCGTTCTGGTAATATTGGACAGGACTCTTCGAGTCGCGAGGGAAGGGGACATTAGATCTTGTACGCACGCAGGACACTTGTATGCTTTTCTATGGTTATGATGATAATTAAGCTACTGGCTGTCACTTCCATATTGAACTGTTTTCAAATCAGGCATTTTAGCCGCTTTACATACGCCGCCTGCTCACCTCGCTTCATTCTCTTTCGTCTGTCCATTTCCGTTGTATTTGCTATGTAGCTGCTTTCTGTATATTGTTAACTTTACTGCGTTTTACATCATTCATTTCATTTAAGCACCGTCAGTAAATTGCAGCATTGCGTGTGATATTGTAGTGTTTGTCTTTGACAATATGGTGTGTGTCTCATTGAAGTGTGTTTTATTTATCTAGCTTAAAGTCGCTCCTCTTCAGTGGAAGAAACAGAATCATATCAATGGCTACTATCCCAGATTGAGTCGAATCTTGTCTCCAACTGTAGAAAAGCTTCCCAGATGGACAACTGTGAGCGATGTAAGGAATTGTGACCTTATAAAACCTATCGAAATTGGCACCCGGGTAAGCTTGGAAAGAGAGTGGTAGGTGCAAATCGCAACCCGGAGAAAAACTCCGACCCATGGTTCTACTCAATCTGAGATGGATCCCTCACGATATCAAAGACGCTCTCAAGGACACCAATGCAACGATAAAATAACTAAAAATAATAAGAATGTACCATGGGATGTATAACACACGAGAAGCGGCAAAGTGACCAAGCAGTCGAAGCCGCTAGAATTAAATTTAAAAAAAGAACTTCGCCAACATTTGAAGTTTCGGAGATTGTCACCAAGGTGCGTGGAACAGCAAAATCACGAATACAAAAAGAAACACTACGATCACTACAAAGTACAAACACGTACGATCAAGTGACTTTTGGATGAGAATGAAACGAGGTGTCAGTCACCTGAACTAACTCTGAAAAAAAGGTTAGCTGAGCGATGGTCCTCGAGATCACGAAGTTTGAACGATGGTTGTCACTAGAAAAGTGTTCACAAGAAAAAAGCCAGGGAACGAACTCTATTTAAATGATGATAGAGTATCAATTCAATGATAGCTCGATCACCAGGGCATAGAAAGAAGAAGAATCGGGTTGTGAGAGCTGAGTGGAAGTATGTCGGCAAGATAGTATGTACAGCAATAAATTGGAGATGAAGGAGTCTGCCAGAAATTTATCAGTAAGCAACCTCACTTGAGGAACGATAGAATATAAACTTATAAAGATAGCTGAATAGTAGGCGATGCTATGAACTAGATAGATAGATATACAGGTATATTTCAATCGAATTAATGGAAAAAAGAGAAAATGAAATAGTTTCAGGAAATTACATGATATCATACAAACTTAAATAACCAGCCAGTCCATCAGCCTCCAGATGAAAGTTTTCTTCGTTGTCATTTTGAATTACTTGTGTTGTCCTATGATTTTTTTATCATTAGGTAACGTTTTGAGTACTTTTGAACATATGTAGAAGGAATTCTTTTTTGTGAGTGATAATCTTTATTTTGGACATTTGTTGTGAAAATCTCTGGTGTTGTTATTTCTATTCGTATTATTTCGGAGATGGTATAATGGGCATTCAATGAGATACATGTCATTAACCGTCAATATTCCAAGACTTCTAAACTCACCTCTACAATACTCTCTAACTCCCATATTCAGGAGAAGTCTAATGGAGCCCACAGACTTCGTGCCGATTCGCCGACTTGAATCGCCGATTCGAATCGGCGATCCAAATCAGCGATTCAAATCGGCGAATCGGCACGAAGTATGTGGGCTCCATAAGGATTGTGGGGAAATCAATGTGGAAAACTTCAGATCTTCGTAAGATCTTCCTGTGTAGAGGTAACGCAAAGTCACGGTAAGCCTCTCATGTGGGGATATTGCCTCTCTTAAATGACTATTTTGTTTAGTAATGAATGGTTTCACTAAATTCAATATTACGAAATATGTTTCATCGTCCATTCCCAAGTAATTGAAAAAAAGTTTTGGTTCCAACTTCATTTCATTTAATAAATTAATATGAGAATATTTTTCTCGTTTCAGAAGACATTCATTCACCCATATCGATCTTTTTTTTTATTTATGTTCAACACAACCGCCACTGCTAAAAGATGTTCTCTCTCACCGAAGAACGACTGAAAAATAACTGCCAGGATTTCCCGAAGTGTGTGAGCAAAACGGTACGGTGATCAGAACCGGCGATCCAAATCGGCGAATCGGCACGAAGTCTGTGGGATCTATTACACTGCGTTTCTAGAGTTCAAAACTGACTATACAGATAAGCTTGCACTCCCGAATATTCATAATTAGCTGGCTCGGCGAAATTTGTTTCGCCTCAGAGATTCATGAAGTTGTATCGACAAAACTGGTACTTTTCCAAGTAGGAGGTGAATAAAACAAAATTAAAGTACAAAATATACAAAAAAATCATCTACGTTAAAATAGGTAGGTATGTACATTGTTATTTACGTGAATAGACTTCACTTTACTTAAGCGGTACCTTATTATTATTTAGAAATTGTCTTATTGTTGTACCTTATGATGAACCACATTTTTAGTTTTTTCGTAATGAAATTTTCCGTAGTGTTCGGAAGAACGAAAGGTGTGATAACACATGGACTCAGACGTGTTAATATTATTATTGAATATAGTTCACCGAATCTATATCAAATATAATACTTACACGAAAACGCTATCAACCTCAGCGACATCTACTGACGTTATTCGAAGGATGGAAAATAATTTCCGATTTTTTTCCATTTCATCAAATTTTTCATAGTTTTAATATGTTTTATGTTAACCCCACCGTAGAAGAATCCAACAAAAAAAATTTCATAACAAACAGTTCATCCACTCTTGAGTTATAAATGGTGTAACCAACAATATGACCGACTGAGTTTTATATATTGAGATACCATATCGTAGTATTGACTCGGAATCTATTTAGGTTTCGCAGAGCAGAGCACAGTTTTGACAATAGATTGAAATTATAACCTAGTCAACATGACGAACCATTAACATATTTTAGGTACCTCACTTCACAAGATTGGGGGGAAACAAAACAATTGCTTCGTTGCAAAATCATGTGCTCCGCAAATACAGCAATGCAAATTGAAATACATAAAAATATAACTGATTTTCATACACTTAGCACAATATTGTTCAGAGCCTAGAGAACTAAAATCAAGAAAATGTTTGCACCACGACAACAAGGTTGAAAACAACGAGAATCACAATTCACAACATAACCACAGTTCAGGATGTTTACATTTCGCGACCATGTTCAAATTTTTATCGACCCAATTGCGCATGATATAGGTATTCTTGCGCTGCCAGCGACAGCTACCTAGTAGCATACATCAAGTTTTAAAAAAAGATAGATTCATGGAAGTCCATTGGTGAGGCAGAGACTTCCGAGAATTATAATTAGTGACCCAAATTTTAGTAGCTAGTTGACCGTCTCAATTGTCACTGGCCAAAGTATCTTATCTTCCCCTGAAAAACCTCGAATTTTCACTCCCTCACTAACTTCTGCTGTTCCCAGATTTTTCCCTGTTTTTTTTTTATAACTCATTGTTTTGAATTCATTGTCGTCTCGTAAAAACTTTACTGATTTGTGCACATTATTCTTGTTTGTTTGGGTTATGGAGACCACAGAGTCTTCTCTGTTTGACATTGTGGGAATTTAGCTTTGCTTTTCTCAATCCTTTGAATACCTGTAATGTAGATGTAGACGACACCTCCGTCATAAATAAAAGGATCTCTTCATCAATATGTGGTGAATTTACACACTCAATGTCAATACGAGGATTTGTTTCAAGATTTTTGTAATTTTTTACTGAATTTTTTTACAACGTTCACGTTGAGATTTTGCTGTTTTCTAGAAGTAGACCTCTATTTCGTTTGAGAACATTGTGCTTATCTTTCATCTCTTTTAATATTTCCTTCACAAGTGGGACTTTTAGAGTTAATCCTGTCAAATATTTTTCAATATTTCCTGTTTTGTCTTTCGCACAGCATATAACTCTGATTTAACCCAAAGTTTGTACAATCGGATTTCTGCTGTTACAAGGATTACGGAAATATGCAAATTACCGAACAGACTCTTCGATTTCACTTCGACAAATTGATTTAAAGAACCGATATGATGAATGGAGATGTGCTGAATTCGCTTGATCTTATATGTAGTTGATTTGATGTTTTTGAAGTTCATTTTATGAGTTTATAGGTTTTATCCTCAACTCTATCACTTTGTAATGATAATAATAATATATTGATTGAAGCCAGCACGGCGGAAACCAACGGTAAAAAGATTTTTCATACTTTATTTCTACTGAAGAATGAAATTCGGTACCTGTTGATTGGACATGAAACGGATCTTACCCATTCTATTGATTCCTGCTTTCACCACACATTAAGTTTGAGTGTTTTCCCCTCTCGTTGAGAGCATAAAAATTGTCTTTCAGCGAACGACCGTCGTTAATATAAAAGTGATTAAATTTACGTTGCGACGAGATATCGAAAATCTAAGAGAAATAGGAAATATTCTCTGAAATACCGGCAGACCTTAACTCTGAATATCGATGACGAAAATTCTCATTATATACCATGAAACCTATCAACTTCGACCTTACAAGAACTTCGAATCAGGAAACATCTTCGGATTGAAAGGTTCAGTTAGAGAGGGATAATTCAGAGTCCCTTGATATGCGAAAACAAACGCCTACCTTCGAAAAAGGGGCCTGTTGTACTAAAGACGTCTTCCACTGAAGCGAACAAAAGTTTTCGGACTACACTTTCTCACTTCAATAAGTCCCATTCCTGAAGCAGTTTTTGCTTTGGCTAGAACTAGCGATGAATTCCGTAACCAGGTAATATTGGGTTTTTTCTGTTCCTTGGGAGGTGTTTCATGAGGCTGAAGTGCCTTCTTCTTGACATAAGCCAAATGCTTCTTACATATCGCATTATCAAATTTTAAATGAAATTTTTCGGAATTATTCAACGGAGGAAAATTCCACCAGAAATTCTCTCTCCCGTGTCGTGCCTTTCTCATGAATTCCCCAACTCACGAAATCTTCTTCACATTCTTTTTCCTAATGATATTATGTGTCTACATTCATTTTCTTCGTTCTTTCATCTGAAAATTGTTGAGAATAAAATGATTACTTCCAACACAGTGAAGTTCGATTTCAATTGGAATCGCAGTTGAGGTTTTAATCAAATGATGTTAAGAAATAATTCTATTCGAAAAAAATATATCTACATGTTTGACTCAGAATACCATATATATTTCAGAGGGGACCATTGCATTTCCTATGAATGGATTCGAATTATGATGTGTGCTTCTGAAGCAGGCTCCGAGGCTACTTTGTATTTCATCCTCTTATGATTTTTATGAGTTTCCAAGCGGAACAATTTAATTTGTGTCGGTACTAGATTAGCTGATTGGCGATAAAACCCGATGCGTTCAATCAGCTGTGAATTCCGTTTGCTTCTGTTCGTCGCTCCCCATTTTGATTAGAATGTTCCGTACAGTCAAATGGGAAACCATGCGAAATCATCGGTTTGGTATGATTTTTTTCTGCGAATTAGGTTCACAAGAATTTGAATCGGTATTTGATCAAACTCAACTACAAGTGCCAATGCCTATACATACTCATACTATCACGTTATTGGATTTCTTTTCTCTTGTGGCAACCTCAAAGTTTCTTCTCATTTGTTGGATGAACAAAAATCATGAAAGTTTTCGTTCTTTAGGAGCAAGTGCAGCTAGGTACTTTTTATTTCAATTATTATTGTCCATTCTGCAATCAAGCATTTTTTTCTGAAAAGGGGGAAAATATATAATATTTTTAAATTTTCATTCCTATTCCAGAGAAGACGAGAAGAGTATTTGAATTCGAAACCCGTTGAGACTGTATTCAGTGTATTCAGGGAATATTTTTTTCAACCTCAAATTGTGTCACTGATTATTAACAGTAAGTTCTATGATTATTCAAGTAGCTGATGTTTCCGTGAGGGGCTTTTCGTATGTTATATTATACTTTTTGTTTTCAATACAAATTTTCTAATTTGTATTCTAGGTTTTCTGATTTTGATCACTTGATGATATCTAATGATTTCGGTTTGATTGGTGTTACGTGTTACAGGAACTTGGCTGAATCATGATATACCTGATAATTCAATTGCGTTACGGGGATATCAATTTTACCGATGTGATAAAATTTCTAGAGGAGGTGGGGTGGGAATTCACGTGAGGGCAGTTTCAGATCGACATTGATATTTTCGGAGTCCACTGAAGACTTGGAACAAGTTTGAATTCGATGTAGGTTGGGGAATGAAAATTATGTTTTCGGTGTAGTATAAAGACAGCCCAGATCTAGTATTTTTAACTCTATGAACTTGATTCAGACCGCGTTATCTCAGATTTTTCCTTCTGTTGATCATATTTTTTGCATGGGCGATTTCAATCTGAATTTTGAGATGATTTCAGAAGAGATCTCAGGCTTGTTGATTGGCACCCATTCTTTTCAAGTTATTCTGTTGATTTCAAAGTCAGTTTTTTGCCTACTCAGGTACTCAATTTGTTCAACCAGCATGCTCCAGTGAGAAGGGTGCGGGTGACAAAATAGAAAGCGCCATGGATTACTGACGTCAAGATTTTGATGCCTGAAAGAGGTTAGGCGCTTGGTCGTTACTAAGTCACTGGGTTGGAGAAGGATTTCAAAGCATACAAAAAACTCAGAAACTATACATTGAGTGCTATCAGAAGAGAGAAAAAGGCATACTTGAATTTTGTGGCTGGACCTGGTACTGACTCGAGAAACTTGTGGAGGCGGCTCCGAACTCTTAACGTTGCACCTGACAATATAAATACTATACCTCCTAAGGGGCTAGAAGATGTTGAGGGTATAAATAAGAGCTTTTTGTCAGTAACTGATAAATTGAACCAAGACTGTTATGCACTAACATCATTTTATAATAACGCTGTTTTCGGCGACGATGTTGAATCATTCTCTAATTTTCAACTCGCCAGTCTTGAGGAGATTTCAGATATTGTTTGTAACCTCAGCTCAAATGCAGTGCGTGATGATGAAATTTTTAAAATCATTATTTAATGTTGTTTACCAGATTTATTGCCACCACCCACAAATGTCATTAATCTTGGAAAACCGCAGTCGTTTGTCCCTGGCTAAAATATCACATCCTAAGTATGCAGAAGACTTTCGGCCCATAAGTATTTTATCGTTTCTATCCAAAATATTAGAGAGATGGGTTCATAAACAGCTGCTCATCGAATAATATCTTTCCGATGCATCAGTCAGGTTTGAGAGCAAATCACAGGGTGGCTACAGCACTCAGTCATATACCTACTTGATGACGTTTTGCATGACTGGAACAATGGAGTGGTTACTACACAGGTTCTTTTGGAAAGGTGCCTTCTCTGGCAGAACCGAGGCCTGATGGCCTATTGTTCCTCCGCCTGTAGAACAAGAGACTCAGTTCCTTAAACACGTCAACAGAAATGTTGCGAATCGACAGGGAGGGTCCCTCTCACCATGGAAATGTTGGGTGTAGGGTTTCCTAGGTGTGTTGATCTTATAGAGTAGGATGTCTTTTATGTGTTAAATAGTGTGTGTATACTCGCTAGCTTGGCTAGGCGGCCCGTTTGCAAGAAGGTAGAAAAAATGGACAAAAACATACCGAACTTTTCTTGAATTCGAAGAACTGATTTTTATATGTCACGCAGAATATTATGAAAAATAAATATTTCATATTGCCAGACAGTTTCCGTATGCTGTAATTCCTCCCAGACGCTTCAAATTCCAATAAAAAAAAATGACAGGTTAGAAACATTTTGTCATTTTGACAACTTTTGAAATCAAACCAAGGGAGGTTTGGTCGTTGGGCCAGCAACCCAACACCAAAAAAGTTCACAATGTTGCTGAATTTCTCATTCAACAAGCCTCAGAATAGGACTGGTAGTATTTAACGACGTGAGTGAATGAACTGAAAATGAGAATGATTACTTGAAATGTACAGGGACTATTGAGCACCAGGAGATCATTTTTGCTGGAGTTGTTTGTTTCGTAAGAGTTGGATTGGAGATTGAAAATGAAGTAGCAGGACAGTTCGGAGAAATAAAAAGGATTGAAAGGCTTGATGAAGAGAACTGGGTATACGGCATCAAGCTGTTTCTTGATGATATGTATTGTAGATTGCATATTATTAAGCCCAGAATATACATATACATACATACATAGAAACATTGTTGCGAAATGGCCAGATTAAGCACTTTTGTTAAATTCGAAGCACCTATTTTGATATATGTAACGCAAAATATTATGAATAAATAAATATTTCATATTGCTAGACCGTTTACCTGGGCCGTAATTCCTCCCAGACGCTTTAAATTTAAATTTAAAAAAATCCCAGAAACATTGTTGCGAAATTGCCAGATTCAGCACTTTTGTTGAATTCGAAGCACTGATTCTTATATATGTAACGCAAAATATTATAAAAATAAACAATTTGCAATTCCTAGGGAATCGAAGTAAACAGAATGAATCATTGAAGTTTTCCAATGTAACCGATGAATTCAGTATTATTCTTTTCAGTTCGAACAATTAGCCTACACATGGATGGAAAGGCAGAAACTCGGCGGTTCCTATTCTTCACATAGAGCACAATCGGAGAAACACGTGGTTGTGTGCAGTACAACACTCCATGCAGATACCATCATGGACTTCTTGAATGAATTCTACGCACATCCTCTCCTACAAGATTTTTATGTGGTGAGTGTATCTATCGTTACGATCATTACGATCTTTGACAAAGTGAATCATGAATCATGACATAGTTGGACAGGGAAGGGTGAGCATTCTTTGCACTTCATATAGTCCTTACTCGTCAGCATACTGAAGAATATCTTCGAGGCAGTTTCTCGGAAAAATGTTCTCCCGTTGATGATTTCATAGGGCTGTTGTCATCGTTGCATTATATCATTCACAGTCCACACGATTGCCCTGTAAGTTCGTTCTGTGTAATGGATCTCTGTTTAATATAATTTCGGAACATAATAATTTTTGACTGTCTGATTATAATAGGTCTATTGTTCGGGAAAATGTCGGTGGTCCAGGGATGACTCTGATCATGATGAAAATTCAAAAACGGTTTCCTTTTCTGGGTTGTTTCAATGAAAGAAATGAAAAAAACTGGTTTCAGGAAATTTTGAAATAAAAAATCAATATCCCCATCATAGTGATTAATAGTAATCTTTGGTCATCTTGTATTGAAACATGTCAATTAAAAAATCTACGAGTCTACGTTTCCACGATTCTGGAAAGTTTTATGAAACTCAGACAGTGTCTGGCAAAGAAACCTGATTGAGACTCCGAAACGTTACAAACCTTAAGAGTTCGAAGTGTTTTCTCCTTTCTTTTTGTTAGGTTAAGGTTACAAACCTTATCAGTTCGAAATGTTTTCTCTTTTCTCATTTTTAGGCAACAATTCTTCAAGGAGATTCGGCCCCTGGAAAATTAGAGCTAAAATTTTCTAGCTGTGGCCTTTCTTCTAATATTTAGAAATTCTTCTTATTGTTTCCTGTTTCAAAGAATGGGAAAGAAGACCCAGAAAATACTTTTTAAAAGAAAAAAACAAAGAATGTCAATTCTAATGACCTGCCTTAGAACATTCATGTGGGATCCGAGATTTCACGTAATAGTAGGTTAGTTAATATTGTAGCTTTTAATTTTAACCTATAGCACTGGACTCGAGTGCTCTATTCAGAGGGTTTATTCATCAGACGGCTCGAGGCACTTGACGCTAGACGCTACATTTCTTAGGTGTTACCAGATGTCAATTCAATGAATCGAGATTCCTGAGAAAACATCAACTTGAATGTTCGCGGGGAAAAGAGTTCAGAGGGTACTTCGAGCAAAATAGGGACAGTCGATTAGAGGATTTCGGTGAGTTGAGAAGAGAACGGGAAGACTGTCGGTCAGAACGTGGAGTATTAATTAGACGAGGTTCCGAAGAACCGATTAGACGAATTTTTCGACGAAGTGATTAGACGACACTAGTCGAAAAGTAAGACGTTAGACAAAATCTTGGGACGTATTCTTAGACTAAGCGGAATAGACAGAAGCTAGTTCACGAGGTCGTTAAACAAGATTTATAAGATGAAAACATCATAGACGTACGTTCAGTGACTGAAATCCCGAGTTCATGTTGTCAGTGTCTAGAATTCTATTTATCCATTTATTAAACATTTTATCAAATTACCTGGTGCCTACTAATTTCCCTAGACATAGTAATATTCCTTCATTCATCTACAACATCTAAATCAATTTGAAGCAAATACCATAGCCGTCTATAGAGTTAGCCTGGAACTAAGTCTGGCAACGTAGTATGCGAACGCACATCATCAAATGAAGTTTTTGCTCCAAGAAATAGGATCTTTCTGAGTCAAAAAATTGAATATATCAATCGCTCATATTAAGAAATCTCACGATTGGGTTTGAATCTTGATTGGAATTGAAAGGTAATTCTCTAAATTATAAGTTAGGAAAAAGAAAAAATATTCAATTCATTCTTAAGCAACAACCACGATAAGGTGTAGGGCCACGTCTTGCCAAGAATTCAATCCAATTCTCCACTTGAACAAAACAGGTATTCTCAACATTATTATAAACTGAATATATGTAGACTTCCGAGTAAATGTGAAAATAATAAGATATAAGATGTTTACACAATAAATATTGGAATTTTCAACATAAGGATGAAATGCAATAGAAAATGAGATTCATATATTAATGAAAAAGTTTGATAATTTCATTTTAAGGAAGATAGTTCTTCATCTTCGGGTAATGGTTACATTTTCCGATCTCCCAATCATATTATATCATCTACGAAATTGTTTCAGAGTTAATTTGCAGAAACCGAACGAGGTGAATTCGAAATTGACTTCGCATTCATACCACAATTGCAAGTCTCAGCTCGTGCTCGAATGAGCAGCACATTCTGAAACATAAATTTTGTCGCTATTCTGCAAATAATATAAATCTGAAATGAACAAACCTCTGGCATCAATTTATTATGATTATCGGAAATACTTTCATCGCAATTGAAATCCTTACCTAACCTCCAACCTATCCAGTAGATGATCTCAAATTAGTGAAGAAAATCAGACGAAACCTCCATTGCACCAAAAATATTTTTTCAGTTCCCTTGAAGTTTACTTATTTCCAGCCATTTATTCACTGAAACACCACGCTTACCTACACAATGAACAAAATTCTCTACTGAATATCAATTCTCCACCAAGCATCAGGAGTCTCTGTGGGTGTTTGGTAGGTCCACATGCGACGTTGCCGAATTTCCTCGTTCGGGGCTTATCCTTTAGAAGACTGTGGCAAATGCCAAGTAGAGACCGCAGTTGTACTACAATTTGCTTCTTGGTTTCGCCCTTCAGGAATAAACAGGAATAACTAACATAAACTTGGGTGCAACCTAGCTTTCGAGCATTCCGACCAAATTTACATTGTCACACTCTTTCATTTCTATTCATTCCGTTACACTTTTGAAAACATAGAGATTAATATGGATTGTCATTTTGATTGAGGTTGTCAGAACATCATATTCATCTATGATATAAGATTCAGTATCTTTTTCCTTTTTTTCAATTCAACATTCGTGGTAAGATGTACTCGTATCGGTTAGAATGAGAGTCGATATAAGTGTCAAGTGCCTTGTTGGTGGATATTCTTTCGACCTCAAGCCTATGGTGATGAAAACTATGAACAATTCGAAGACGACAGTGATATCTCAAAAAAAAAATAGTAAGAGTCACTTCCTTTAGGCGAAGCTCCGAAATTGCAAATGTGGATTCAATTTCTTAAAAAAGTAAGAGCAATGGGGCAGGTGTTGAGAAATGCAATTTCTCAGATTATTCAATTTCGAAAAAAAGCCGAATGGATAAACTAAAATTCAATACAAATAAATGACACATACCAAGAAAAGGAAACAGCAGAAGAAAGAACAAGAGGGGTCCTAATATCGATTCTGAGGGTAATCCAATTACAACGATTTAAATGCAAAACCATTGGTTGAGAAAATTTTTTACATAGATATTACTTCTTGATGATTAAAAGGAATGTACCCATTTCTTAAAAATTCTTCAAATATTGTCCCAGTTATAATTGAAGACGTTAAGGGCATTTATTCGTAGGAAGTTTGTTATCGAAATAGGTTAAAAGATCGAAATCTTCCTGAGTAACACCATGTATATCATAAATATCATCGATATTCGTCTTAATCCGATAACTTTGTCAGCTGGAAGTATGGGGTATAATGCGTCAAATCCTGTAGTTTTTTTAAGAAAAAGAATAAAACGGTTAACAAAAAAATTCTTTGCCTTTACGGAGGCCACACCGAAAACATTTTTGAAACATATGTTAAAAAAATGAAACATATGTTTCAAAAATGTTTCCGGTAGTTTTGATTTTTTAGCAGAGTTGTTTATGATTTTGGCCGTATGAATATCTCAAGTTTGTCAAGAATTCGTGAAAACGGAGTTTTTCTGTTGTCGAATTGTGATGATTATCATTTAATATGCTAGTTTGAGAAAAAAATAGTTTTTTCACAATTTTTCAAAGTTTCAATTATTGACAAAGTTGCGTTCAACGCTAGAATCACAAACTTTGATGTTCTAACATCATGAAAAAGTGTGCAAAAAATCATAACTATAAAATTACTGGACTATTCGGCAACCTTTGTTATTTTTTTGTCTTTTGTCTTTTTTGTAGAGAACAAGATACTAACTGTCCCATGTATTTATATATATAAGTCACTACTTTTGGTCAGACAGAATTTGGATACATTGGAGAAATTGTCAAGTCATCACACATATTCAACAAGAAATACGGAAATCTTGTCACTGCCCAAGCATCTAACAACCAAATTCGAACATTCACCAACCTACCAAGGAATTAAATTATATAACAAATTACCTGAATCTTTTAAAAATATGAATTTCCTCTGTTTCAAAAAGAAAATTAAATCTTTGTTATTGGCAAAAGGCTATTATAGTTTAAGTGAATACTTGAATGATCCTTTGTATTATGGTATTTCTTAAATTTCTTTTTTTTTTTCTCATGTACTGATGTATTATTTTTCTTTGACTTGTCTCATACATGTTTATGTCTAAAGAGATCAATAAAACTTATTATTATTATTATTATTAATATTATTATGATGAATTCTGTTAATTATTTACTCCTATTTCGGTATTTTCCCAGTCAAGATAAACATTTGAAATAGCAAACAAAACGAAACAAAATTTTAGGAGAGCTAGGGTTTACCATTACGAATGAAGTGTCCCTGTCGATTCCATGTGTGCGTCGTGAGTCATTTGTGATCAGAGGTCGATATTTTTGGTTTTTACAATTTAACTCAAAAATGACGAGCTTTTTCAAAAAAAGCATCGATCAAAAGTTGTAGGAAATATATTCGAACAAAATCTTCACTGTTAAAGAAAAAATTGGTCAATCTATTGCGGAGATAATAACATTCATTGTTGCCTCTGGAGACTTTGTGGCAAAATAGCAAGTATGCCTAATATTCTCTGAAATCTTATATTATCTCTTTATAAACGAATTGTCTACTGTTTAGCACAACAAAGTGGATTGTTTGAGCATTCAAGTTGAATTTGTCGATCTTCGATTTCGAATGTTTTAGAATTCGTTTTTGGCTTTTTTTTTCAATTTCATGAAATTTTAGTTTTCTTAGTTTTTCTCGTAAATGTATTTTTGTTTTTCAGATGTTTCTTTTCCTAGAGTTCATTTTATTTTCAAACCAGTTTCGACGAAAAAGAAGTTGAATACTAATTTCCACAAGAACCTCTATTGAGGCAAATAAATTCCTTGCTTCAGAGTGTAATGAAATAACACAACAGACATGAAACACCGCCATAGGCCAAAGCGGTGCAAACGGCCTTCCGAATCGTGATATCTTAAGGATCTTGACACTTCGAAAAAAATATTGTGGATACTGTTTCTGTAGATAATTTGATGATCTAAATCTTTTGTATGGCCCTCTTCGATAATGCTCGCCTTTTTCAACAAAAATTTGAAAAAATAAAAATACCTCACTTTGACCGCGAATAACTAACGATGCACAAAAATGTGATCGATAGCGCCTCTCGACGATTCATTCGAAATGGTAAACCATTTCCACCAAAATTTGGCTGCCCGCCAAATTTTGTTTTTTGATCACCATTTTTATGGGTAACTTGACTGAGCTATATATCCTTATTATCATTTATATCACGGATTTTTCTTGTCCTACAGTAATTCGATTCGAATTATTGTGTCCATAAGTTTATGAATATTTACCAGTCAGAGTACATCTCGAAGTTTCTTCTTCGAAATTGTTCCTGCAACGTGAACGTCTTTCATGTAATGCGTGTTGGAATTCCATTGTATCATTTATTAAGTCCATATAGTATATCCAAGTAATGAGAGACATGCAACGACACAGCGGTTTTATAGGTTCCTCACATGAGAGCATTATTTGTCTACAGAAACTGATTGAATTCTCTTTCGCAGGTACTTCTATCTCCAATGGAATTAGATACTACAATGAGAATGATTCTACAAGTGCCTATCTGGGCACAAAGGGTAATTTACATCCAGGGTTCATGTCTGAAGGACAGTGATCTTGCTAGAGCGAGAATGAATGAAGCTGAGGCCTGTTTTGTTTTAGCTGCTAGGAATTATGCTGATAAGACTGCTGCTGTAAGTACCCTTGATCATATCCTTGTAAATCGGTGGACATAACAATTCTGAATTCATATTTATTGGACTTTATCAATTTGAGTTCACACCATTTCAGAAACAATTCAGTGTATTTCAGATTACTCACTTAAATTTCAGATTGGTCAATTGAATTTCAGAAAACATCAAATACATTTCAGATAACTCAATTGAATTTCATTTAATATTTTCTGATTGTCAATTGGAAATGGTGCAGTGGGTAAAAACAAAGAAGGTTTGATGGATTCCAATCAGAAAGCCAATGTCTTCACATGTTCCTTATAAATTCATACTAGCAATCCTTTTATACTGTATATCATGTGGACATGTACCGCGTGATTGTTTATACTAGCTATGTCAATTATTATTGGTGATACAAAAACGTTGAAATAGACGAAACTGTTGTATTTTTCATGGGCATTCAGAATTTAGTACTAAGAAATGGATAAAGCCATCACTAACCTAAAAACTCTATGTGAAGAGTAGTTTTTCAAATGGCACACCCTCTATTTTATTTTCCTAATCCGTAGAGCTATTTCTTCTGATTTCAGATATATATATATATATACTTTATTGTGGTTTTTCCGGCAGTTTCTGAAAATGAAAGATTTTTTTGTTTAATCTGAGTTCTTCATACCGAAGTTCCATTCTATGGCCTCCTGATAGTCCCTTATTAACATCATTGGTCACTTCTTTATGCGGACATTTGAAAAATAAAGTGTGTAAATGGCCCGTCAGCAAAATTTTCGAGACATTAAATTCAGAATAGAGAAAGAAATCGACAACCCGATATATTTCATGAATGGTAAAGTAAATACTTAAAAACTGAAAAAAAAAGATATTGACGCTGTCTAGAAGTAAATGGGGGTAATTTGAATACTTGATTCAACTTTCAGTTAATAAACAAAATAATGTAGCGTGTAGCCTAGTGGATATGGTTCTGGACTCCGACTGGGCAAGTCGCGGTTCGAGTCTCCGCCAGGGAAGAAATTTTCTGGTATGGAGAACGCGCCGAACCATTCACTGTTGGGTAAACAATTAACAGTGCTGTGCCTAAGGTGGCGTCGGGACACAGTAACAAAGCCTACACAGAACACACCCATGATTTCTCGCACAAGCTTTAAGTAGCTTATGAGGGGTTTCACAGAAACCCAGAATGCATGGAAAATACAATACAAAAAAATAATATAAAATGAGGTATTTCATTATCCGCGGTTCCTTTAATATAAAAAAATTGCATCGTTCTCGTGACATTCCGCAGCTTAGAATCAGAAGAAAATATCTATATATTCAGAAAACTGCCAGAGATAACCCCATTAAGGTATTTATATATATATATTTGAAATCAGATGAAAGAGCTCTACCGATTAGGACAATAACATACAGGATGTTTCATTTGAAAAACATAAGCTCACATAGAATTTCTAGGTTAACGATGCCATTATGCAATTCCCAGTACTGAATTGTGATTGCCCATAAAAATACTGCAAATATTCACATTTGAACAATTATTGTGTACGACCAATACTAACTGAGATAGCTATTGATTATGATATAATATATACATAATATAAACATCACCCTGCACATTCAGAGTGATCCCTTCTAAATGTTTCAGTACTACATTTCCTCAATTGAGCGAAGTAGACAAAAATTATATACATGTCATGTTTTTTTTTCAAGAAATATAACTTGCTGAAAACCGCAAATCTCTACGGTGTCTAGTTTCCGCGCTACAGGGTTTCCTAATAAACATTTCCGGTTTCCATTCATGAAGCTGGATATTCCGCTATAGTTAGTTTCCAATTCCAAGTAATGGCGGTATTCTGCTTTTTCTCTGTAAGCTACGAATCTGTAGAGTATGATTGATCTGTAATTTATCTATGGATCTGAATGTGGCTGACCTACAGATTCGTAAATGATGACATTCTGGAAGTTTTTCTGTAACTCTCGTATTAGAAGTGTCAATTTTGAACTACTCCCTAATGAGATCGTAACAACTCCGCTATAAAATCATAGAATACAATTTATTTTCCCATCATTTCAGCTCGTAAGTATTGATTATTGGATATAATGTTACAACGGGAAAGCGAAATTCACAACCGAAGTACAAAGATGAAGTACAAAAATATTTGAGTTGAGTGAAGTATTTTATATTCTGTGGCTACAACAAATCATTCAACATAACCTCACAATATACCTTTCGATATGTTTCCGATCACCTGTAAGCTACAAATAATAGAAAGCGTCGAGAATCGTAATTGTCCTGTAAACTTATGAAAAGTTACAAATTCGCTTGCAGATGAAAGCAGAATACCGCCATTAATTCGGAAAACATCAGGTATAGTTCATTATTATATAGTTTCAAAGGGTGTTTGTCGAAACTTTTTTCTTTCCCACTGTGAACAGTAAACATTAATTTTTAATCTTCGATAACCAGTTTTCACGAATGTTAATGAGCTCCTGAATTTTTTTGACTAAATGGTTTTTTTTTTTTCGATATTTACATTCAGAAGTGTGTGTCCCAAATTGGTTGAAGCTGCTCTGTTTCTCGGCTCTTATTGATGATAGAGACTAGTGGTTTCCGCGGACTTGCGTCAATCTTTTGTTAAACTTCTAAAGTCACGAACAGCAATATTTCATTCTCTTTATTTTTCTGATATACAGACTCGAAACGGGTTTCGATAAATATTTTCACAAAGGAGTCATTGGCTTAGTCGAAGAAAAATGAGAGAGAGCTGTTTTTGAGATTGAGTACGAACTTGGTACTTCTCAAATATGTATTTTAAACTCAAAGTTCTTTTCTCTAACTCTTCAATAATAGCTGGAATACATTGCAGTTTCAACCGGTTGTGGCATTAATCAGTCCTATGTAAAAACTGTAATGAAGCATGATGACTTCTCTTTAATTTTTTATATTCGAATAGTTATTTCTCAATCATATTCAGAAAACCAAGTCAATTTCTCTTCTGAATTTCTCAATTAAATTCTATGTCCGTATTGTTCGTTCGAATATTTGAGATTCATTAAATCATAAATGAACCGTAAAGATGAAAAAGTAAAAGGATTTTGAATTATCATTTTTTACAGTGAAGCCTGTCATAAAACACGTTGTTTATTTCTGACTACTGGGTTTTTGTTCCAAATCTTGGAACTGGAGAGATTTTCATCACCAGGAAAATTCGAGAAGTTTAACAATTTTTCACAGATGTTGGGTGACCCTCCTCCGAAGGTTATTAAAAGAAGATGCTCACTGGTCAGGAGAGACTTTTCGTTCGACTTCTCAACAATTACGATCCTATTAGCTAGTTATGAATTACGATTTGAATTTCGAAGTATTAGTGTGACAATTGTAATAATCAAGTATTTATTGGCGATATAAGCATTTTGTTAGGTTTTCATTTCCATTTTTATTTTTCTTATTAACTGTTCACTGGAAGTAAAATCCAGGTTAAAAGATATCTGCCGATTTATAGGAACCTAGTGTTGAATTTGCAATTATTTTTACACATTTATACTGAATCCGTTTTCTTGCCGTCCGACTGGAATCCTGAGCTATACATATGAAACGGGGTGAGAACACTCACATCAGGTGGATGACTGGGGATTACCAAAGAGTGGGATTCGAAGCAGAGAAACACTGGGTAAATTCTATGTCCGATACCTCTTGATTGGGTTCTAATGCAGGTTGCAAACTCATTCATAATCCAATTAACGTCCGAAGACATCGTAATAATTCTTCCTGATCATATTCACCTTTCATCTCATTGTATCATACTGTTATTCTCCTTGCCTATCACTTCAGGAATAGTCAGTCTGGCCGTACCTACAGATAAAGATAACCTTATGAGAACAAAGTAGATAATATGAATGAACAGTGGATGAATCGAAATCCCATTGCGACTCGATAATAAATAAGGGACTGGACTGTTGAAATGGCAATTCTTCGCAGGAGGAACTGACCTCGGCTGTCACGATACGCGAATTACAATACAATGCACATTAGTCGCATCCGAAAGTCAGAAGTGATAGCTACACGGTTTGAAAATAAATTAGATTCGGGTGAATCAAAATGTTCACGGTAGGGAAGAAAATTCATTTGTAGCCTTCGGGGATAGGCCGATACTTTCGCTTTGGGCTATCTTCAAAATAATCGAAAAGTTCGAGCAATGTTGATGTCAACAAACACAGCGTCATTGCAGGATTGATATACCACCGAAGTCCATCAGCGGAATTCGTTTGACGAATTAAGTGAATTTGTGTGCTGCTGTTGAAATCGGTACACCTTGTTCTAGCAGAGAAATTGCCGAACAAGTCCATTTTGGCTCTAGAATTGTTCGTAATATTTTGGAAAGAGATGGTTTCAGGTGTTTTAGTCCTTGACTGGTATGGAAGGGTCAAAACTGACCTATCAAATCAAATTGTACCATACCAGATACGAAGCAAATAGAATTCCTCCCCCTTCCAGCTATTTTCCTTGTGTATTAGGATGACTAATATACGATAGTAATTTTTTTGTTAGCGTCCTGCATAAAACCGTGGCAGCGGGCTTGAGGTCAAATTCGACCCCGCCATACAATTAACGTCATAAAGTCAGTGGAACCAACCGAAGATTCTTTTAGACTCCGAAACGAAACTAGGAGTTTTCATGTCCTGACAATGATGATGAACAGTTCAATTCCTGTGATGAAGGTGAAAAAATTGTTTGCAACAATAAATGTTCGGTCAGAACACTGTGCCAAAATTTTGAACAATATGAACATATAAGGAAACAGTACAATATAAAACATGTTTGTTAGAATTTTCATGGTTTAGTTTGTTTCACATTTGACTGCCATATACTTTCAGAGAAACTCATGCCAAAGCGAGATTCGAGTCAAAATTTATTATTTTCCTAGTTGTTTTTTCTCAAAGATATATTACAGTATTTTTTTGAAAAATTCATTATTGTTTCATTCTACGTGTTTGGAATACAATAAATTTATTTTCACTGTACTGTGATTGCCAAAGAGAAATTCTCGATTTAGAATAGTCTCAATTGTTCTGAATTTGATAAAAGAAACACACAGGTTCTAAATTGACCCTACCATGACTTGAAACTCAATTTTAAACACCATACCAGTTGAGGGTTAAAAGGCAAACCTCTCAAGAAATTATTATAATAATCAATTTCAAAAGAATGGAATTTGTGAAATAGTGATGAAAAAAGAGTAATCGTTTTCCTTGAATAGAAAACATTACCCATCCGCAGTAAGATATTGGCCTACGAAGAATAAGCACCTGAGTATTATTGTTCGTACCCAGTATATTAAAAAACTTAATGTTTGGACAGGAACACTGGGGAATTACATCATAGGGCCATTTTTCATCGAGGGTAATCTGAATGTTTCAAAACATTTGGAGCTTTGAGAAATTCAAATTATTACAACAGTTTGTTAGCTACCGATTAATTTCGATGATGTCTGGTTTCAACAGGATGGCTGTCCCATCCAAGGAAGACTTCTTCTGAATGTGTCATCTCGACGAACAGGACGAAAATGGCTCCTCAGATGTCCAGATTCATCTCGCAATGATTTCTTTCTTTGAGATATCTGAAAATTTTGGAATAAGGGCAAGAAATTGAAAGAACAACGAATTTCATTGAATTGAGGTCCAAGATAATCCAACTTTGTGCCAAAATAGCAAGTACGGCTAAACTTTCCAGAGATATGAGATTATGTCTTGATAACGGATTTGCCTTCTGTTTGGCACAATAAGGTGGATTATTGGAACATTTAATTCGGATTTGTTGATCTTCAATTTCACATGTTTTGGAATTTTTTCGTGTTTTCCTGTTTTTATTTTCATGGAATTGATTTTCGGTTCTAAATAATTTTTCGTAAAATATATTTTTGTTTTAAATTTTTCTTTTCGTAGATTTTTTTTTTCAAACCAGTTTCGGCGAAAAAAACCTGAATACTAATTTCCACAGGAAATTCATATGTTATTCATTGAGGCTAATAACTCACTAGCAACAGAGTGTAATAAAATCGAGAATAAAATTGTCCTATTCATTCACAACAGATGTTAAATCAAACATACCATAATTAAAGTGTTACTTATTCGATTCGACACTTGGCTTGCCATATTTTGTGCCGTATATCCCAACCCAACCGAATCTGTCGGACCAGACTCACTTTCCTCTGAAGTTTTAATTCTGCCACTGTTCCACGAGAACATGGCCCTGTGATATTTCCATGTCTTTTTTCCGATTTGTATATTTAATCCACGGTCTAAAATAATTGCTTCTCAATCGGTGTAGAGATTTCGAAAGACGTCACACTTGATTGAATACAAGGAACGATCCCTTAATGAATTCAGACTTATTCTTTATGTGATCACACGCACACAAAACTTCTGAAGCGATCAACAAGGATTTCGTACATCCATGGATACTGTACGACATTAAATGTCTGTGCAGAAATGTTAACCCAGATCAACGTCGTGAAAATTAAAAGTGATGAGGTGAAATGCATCATTTCACTAAAGAATATGACACAAACAATGCCTTATTTACTCTCTCGTGTTCAAATATCAGGATTAAAAAAAAAAAATATGTGCAAAGATTTACCGACAAGGTACTGATAATTAAACGACATCCTCTTCGTGTTGTTTTTGTTTCCGAGAGCCTGGACAAACACGCGTGCATATGTTGAAACATAAATGCATCTGGAACAAGCTCAGATTACATGCTCGCGTAGAGCTGGATATATCATGAACCCTAGCCTTGAATAGTTAACTCGTCATTTCACAGATATCCCTTGCATACGGATTTGTTCCAGACTGCTCCATATTTGCATCGGATATCGTCACAAGATGTTCTGAAACCCACAGTTATTATTTATTATTCGTAACTTGAGCATAATATTTTCCCATATTGTGTTTTAATCGTGGGAGTGGATAATATTGCACCCTGGGTTGAGAAAACGATCGAGCGGTCACTATAACCTAAAAAATTGTCCAAAAATCATGTTGTTGTATCTGAAATCATGTCATTGTAAGCGACATGTCATTATAAGCGAAGTCATTAAATACGGACCCTATTGTAAGGAGTTTTGAATGAAACCAAACGAAACACTGCATTTGCGTCATTATAAGCGATTGGTCAGTATATATATATTTACATCGGATATCGTCACAAGATGTTTTGAAACCCACAGTTATTATTTATCATTCGTAACTTGAGCATAATATTTTCCCATATTGTTTTTTAATCGTGGAAGTGGATAATATTGCTACTGGTACTTTACTCATACAGTTTTCCATAACATACAGTAGAATCCGCTTATAATGACATCGAGGGGAAATGAAAAATACGTCATAATAACCGGAAGTCACATGAAGCAGAATTTCAGAAAAAATTTATATTTTTCTTGGATTCAGTTTAAGAAAAGAACGACAAATTCAGATTTTGCTTTATTGAAAAAAAAAGCTTCTCTCACAAAAAAAAATAAATATAACGAACTCATTTTTCAGAGAAAAAATTTTTTCGAATTGAAATAATAGCTTCTTACACCATTGTACAACTTAGAAATGGCTTCAATGGATGTCATTTTGTCCACAAAATACAAATAATCTCTTCAAGGATCTGGATTATACTAAAAAGCATGTCGGCACGCGTATGTCTCGTATTGTATCAAACCTCATCGCATTAAAAAAGGTAGGGTGGGTTGAGAAAACGATCCAGCGGTCACTATAACCTAAAAAATTGTCCAAAAATCATGTTGTTGTATCTGAAATCATGTCATTGTAAGCGGCATGTTTTTTTTTTTTGAGGGATGTTGGCTTGCCTTTACAGCATTAGCCATCTGATGACTTGTCATTATAAGCGAAGTCATTAGATCCGGATCCTTTTGTAAGGAGTTTTGAATGAAACCAAACTAAACACTGCATTTGCGTCATTATAAGCGATTGGTCAGTATAGCCGGCGTCATAATGAACGGATTCTACTGTAATACAAAGTGATGTAAAACTAGTCAGCCAATTTTGTTCAATTCTTTGAATGTAATGCAGTCGGATGAACCAGTAACTGATGAATTGAGAGTGATGAGTGATATTTTTCTTTAAAATAGAATACTGTGCAATCAGCCCGCTCTGGTTTCGACTCTGAAAACATTCAATTCTTCTTATCAGTCTAATAATGAATTAGAAACACATTTCCCATCATAATATATAATCAAGAAAGAAGAAACAACCCCGACTGGACATTGAATGTTTAAACTGTGAGAAAGTAAGTTACAGGGATCTCCACAAATATCTCGGAATGATACAGGATCGGCGCCTGTAACAGAATATTTCATGAGAACGAATATTGAGAACAATCCTCAACAGCAGAATTCTGAGTGAAGGTATCAATAGCAACGATTGCACAACATTGATCTGCATCCAAAAATTTCTTTATAACGAAAACTAGGAGAAATAGGCATCATTGATTCATCTGCAGAAATTAGTCAGAAAACCAGAACGACATCAACCCGGATTATATCGATGGATCTGCGATGCACAAATGGAGAGTTGAAGTGCGCACAATACGTAATCGCGAACGTTAACCTTACCCAACTAGCAAAATAGTTTTTTCTTATATGACAATTCCGCCTTGTAATTGTTGTAATATTGTCCCACAAATACTTTTTTGTCATATGAGTATTCTGATGGAAACGGTTTTGCTGTGAGAACTGATTAGTTGTATAAAATTATCTTATAACGATTCTCACAAAAATATTATAAGACATCTATAGAACCTTTCCGCAGGTTGTTCTTTGAACGTTTACAGGACAATTTTTATATGACACTTTCGTCCATGACATCTACTTGTCGATTACATGTTGTGGAATGTATTTTGAAACAGTAATATGTCTATAATAAAACTTATGTGTAGGTTAGGAATTCTTCATAAGACTTATTCTGAACAAAACTACCGCGGGTCCAGACGGAATACCAAGTTTCTTGGTTCGGGATTGCATACGTGTATTTGCTTTACCTCTGTCACATATTTTCAATTTGGCGCTTCGAGCGGGTGTTTAACCTTCTTTTTGGAAACTTTCGAAAGTAATCCCTGTACTGAAGAAAGGAGATAAATCGGACACAACAAATAATAGACCAATTTCAATATTGTCAAAATTCTCCAAATTATTTGAAATAATTTCATTAAATGCCATCTTTCCGAGGATAATGAACCAAATTAGATTTGAACAACATGGCTTTATGCCCCGGCGCTCATGTTTGAGCAATTTAGCGGTATTCTCTGAAGCTTTGGTTGAGGTTCTTGATAAATCCGGTCAGCTTGATGTCATATACACAGATTTTCATAAAGCTCATTTGTCAAGTTGGAGCGCATGTGTGGTTTTTCAGAAAGGTTCACAAGACTCATTTAATCATATCTAATTAATAGGCGTCAATATGTGCAAATTGAAAATTGTCATTTCAACCAATTCACTGCTTCATCCGGCTTCCCACAGGGATCCAATTTGGGAACACTTTTATTTCTGCTTTTTGTAAACGACATACTGGATGTAATCAAGGTGCCGGGGTTAACGTTTTGCGGATGATTTGAAATTATATTTCGAAGTCGAAAATGAATAATACTTTGCAGCGGGCCTTGGATCGTGTGGGTGCATGGTGTTGTCGAAACCATTTGGCGTTGAATATCGATAAGTGTCATATTGTGTCTTTTACACGGAGGAAGGTAATACTCAAGTATGATCATAATATTGCGGGTAATTTGTTAAATCGTCTAACGCAGACTAGAGACCTGCGTGTCATATTCGATGAGAAATGCACATTCCTGCTTCATATAGAACATATTGTTTCATCGGCATATAAGTTTTATGGTTTCATTGTTCGAACCGGTAAATACTTCTTGAACGTCAGCACTTTCCTGTCATTATTTTATTCATTATTGAGAAGTAAACTCGAGTACGCCAGTCTTGTATGGAGACCTATTTATCAATGCCATATATATCGAGTGGAACATGTTCAGCGTAAATTTTTTAAATTTTTGGTATGGAAACAGGATTCCGAATATCCTCCTATTGGATATAACCACAGGTTGTTGCTAGCCAGAGCTTGGGAACAAGGAGGGGAACACTGGCACTGAGTACCATTTATAAGCTTCTCAACGGTAAGTTGGATTGTCCAACATTGTAGGAGGGGTTGTCGATCCATGTTCCACGTTTGGAGGGTACAAGTAATGTATTCTTTTATTTGAGAAATGTGTGACATTTATGTTGATCCTCTCTCTGCATTGTTACGGGTTTATATTGAATTGGTGAATTAGATTCAGCCTAGTAATATTTTGGGTAATATGTCGTGTTTTAGTGTGTACTTTTCATGTTTTTATTTTTCCTGTTATTGGGTTGAACCTGGCTTATTATTATTATTTTGTTAAATATCGTTTATAACTATCCTGAGAGGCCTATATGGTAGGTCTGCTAAAGAGCCATATCCTGCTGTTCAAAATCGGGGTTGTTCTGATTTTGGAAAATACTGTTTAGGACTGTCTCCAGATAATTGAGTTAGAGATGGTATTGTGAAAAACATTGATTTATTTATTTTTTTTATTTATTATTTTTTGTTTATTACGGTATAAAACTGTAAATCAAACAGAGTTTGTTAACACAGAGTACAATTTCTTAACTTAAACTATTAGATTTACTTTGAATAATTTTTTCAATTCTTTTTTAAACTTTGTATATTTTTCTTCATTTTTCAAGTGGTTAGGTAACCCATTGTATGATTTTATTGCTGAATATGATGGAAGTTTTAACCCTCTCGTTGTCCTAAATATGCAGTCACTGTAGAGATGATTGGCATTTCTTGTAGAATATTCGTGTTCATCAGCATGCCTCTTTAGCTTAACCATAGATTTTAATAGCCCCCTATCAATTCTATAAATGAGCTTACACTGTTCTTGTTTCACCACCTCGGAGATCTGCAGCACAGGAAATCTTTCATACAAGTAGCTGGTCCTGGTCTCATACGGAAGATTATAAATATTTTTAATCGCTCTATTTTGGAGTCTTTGAAGTCTACTCAAATTCATCTTCGTCGTATTTCCCCAAATTGATGCCAGATATGTGAAGATAGAGTGTACACATGCATTGTAAAAGATCAATTTGGTGTTTTTTGTCATATACGGACTGGCATGCTTTGATGCACTAATTAGACCAGAGAGCTTCTTAATCATTCCCTCGATGTGTGCGCCCCAATTTAATTCCTCGTCAACCACCAAACCCAGGTACCTATATGTTTTGACTTTTCGTATGGTCTTATTATTTAATTCTACAATTATTTCCCTTGTTTTTTTGTTTTTCTCTTCAAATCCCATATATACTGTTTTGTCTTCGTTCAGTACTAGTTTGTTTGTGCACAGCCACTCATAGAATTTAATCAATGTATTGTTAATGTTATTTTCAAGTTCTGCTTCGGATCTGCTAGCGAATAATAATACAGTGTCATCAGCAAACATGAAGTACTGAGTGCCCAGGTGTAAATCCGAAATATTCTCTACGTATAAAAGATACAGCAATGGTCCCAGGACCGACCCTTGTGGAACACCAAACTTCACACTTCTCTTATGGCTTTTTTGCCCATTTACAACAGTATATTGATACCTTCCCTCAAGATATGTCCTGATGAGGTTAAGTGCAGGTCCCCGTGCACCCATACTGTAAATTTTCTCCAACAGTGTTTGATGGTCAACTGTATCGAATGCCTTTTGTAAGTCAGCGAACAGGGCCACTACATGTCTTCCTCCTTCCATGTTCTTTATTACAGCTTCCACCAGGTCACAAGCAGCACCCAGGGTTGCACTACCTTTTTGAAATCCATATTGATTTTCATGGATTGGAAAGAAATCTACAAAACTGTTTTTTATTATTTTCTCTAGAATTTTCGATAGGGTATTCGTGATTGTTATGGGACGATAATTTCCTGGTTCACCTCTTCTTCCTTTTTTGTAGATAGGGATCACTTTTGATGTTTTTGCACAATCAGGAAACTTGCCCTCCTTAAGCATTCTGTTTATCAACTCTAACAATTTGATCTTAATTGTTTCATAGATATTCTGAAAGTCCTCTATCGTAATGCTGTCGTAACCTTGACTATATTTCTTGTTACAGGAAAAAATTAATTCTTTCAGCTCCAGCTCCGTACATTCCTTTAGGTAAATAGATGTATTTCTGTATGTTATTTTATTTCTGATGTTGATAGTATGGTCTATTTTTTTATGCAATTCATTAGCCATCGCCGTAAAGTAGTTGTTCATATGATTTGCTATCATTTCTTTCGAAGTGATTGTTTCTCCATTTATGAACAAATTTGTTATTTTTATCTCATTTTTGTTGCTCTCTACATTCATTGTGTTTTTAATAGTTTTCCATATATTTCTTATATTGTTCCCAGCTTTAATTAGATTGTTATGAAAGTATTTCTTCTTTTCTTTTTTAATTAGCGCATTTGTTTCGTTTTTCAAAGATTTGAACTTTTCTTTCAGGGCGTGGTTATTAGGATGTTTAATCAGTTTTTTGTAGGATTTATCTCTCTTCTTCATTTTATTTAGAATTCTTTGACTGAACCAGTTTTTATTTTCTTTAATTTTTATGTGTTTTGTTGAAGTGCATATTTGTTTCCCTCTTTTAATAATTTCCATTAAGTCAGAGAAATCCTCTATACCCCCCAACCTGTCCTTCAAATATTTGTTGAGTTTGTTATGATCAATATATCTATATGTCCTTACTTGCCTATTTTTTGTGTTTGTTTTGGGTGTTTTGAATGAGCAGTGGATCATTTTGTGATCGGATATAGGTACATCAATTGTTTTCATTTTGCAATTTATTTGATTCGAGGTAATAATATGGTCTATAACAGTTCCTGTGATTACTGAAGTTTTTCGGGTAAATTTCAAATTATTTTTGATATTTTGTAAGACACAATTATTCATATAGAGAATATCTTTATAATTATCTAATTGTCTACTATTTTCTAGAAGATTTAAATTAATGTCACCTATAATTATGATTTTTTTATTGTCGTACACTAACTGCTCCAGAAAATTTTCAAACAATTTCAGATTATTTTTAGGGGCCCTATAGATGCCATAAATACTACAATTTATATCCTTTAGTTTTATTCCTACTGCGTTTACTTTATCAGGTACAGTTATTATCAATTCGTCGTGTTCAATATTTTTTCTGATGTATAGGCTGACACCTCCTCCCCTACTTTGCCTGCAATTATGGTAAGCTTCATAATTTAGTAAAGCGTAAAATTTAGTTTCATTTTCATACAACCAAGTTTCAGATAAAACCAACAAGTCTGGATAATTGTATTCCTTCACATATAAACTGATATAATCTAATTTGAATTTCTTTCGAATTGACCTAACATTAATGTACAAACAAGAGAGCCCCCCCATTTTGTTTTCTTCATTTAGTTTTTTAAACCTTCAAGAGTTTTCAGTGACTTGACATGAATGGCCTTGCTATTTTCCAGTTCCTTTAGGTAAATGTTTCCATGTGCATACCATGCGTATTTGAAATTATTTTCCTTTTTGAAATCACGTACTTTTTTAAATAATTCCTGATTTTCATAACTCATATCATGATTTATATATACATTTGTTCTTTCATTGTAACCTATGTCATTGAGTCTAATAGAAATATTTTTTTTTGCTTTCATAATCTCTTCTTTCTTCTTGCCACTTTCGAATATTACCTTCAAATGTTTCTTATTTTCTTTACCGATTGCCACACATTGAAATTCCTCATTTTCTAAGGAAACTTCAAGCTTTTCAGCAATTTTTTGGAACTTCGATTTCAGCTGTTCGTTTTTTTCCCCATTAATTGGTAGTCCACTAATAACTATATTATTTTTTAAACTATTTTCTATGTTTCGCTGTTTATCGTTTTTGAGTGAATCAATTTCCTGACGCATTTTTGCTTGTTCCTGTTTCATTTCTTCCATTTTCTTTTTTATCTGTTTCGTTTCTTGTTCTTGTTTTTCCAATTTTTGAAACAATCTTCGATTTTCCTCCTGCATATTTTCTAGTTTCATCATAACATCTCGCAATGAGTATTCCCTACCCGCAGTGCTCCGCCTGCTTGAGCCTTCCTCACACTTCCTGGAATCGCTTATTTCATCCTCAGAGTCAGACGTGTCCCCGAATGAAGATCCATCCTCCCCCTCCGATGCACCCAAATTCACTCCTCCGCCACAGCTATTACATACAAACTCTTGTTTCTTATCAATTACTTTTTTGAGATCTCTCTGGGTGAGTTCGGTGCAGATTTCTGTTCCATGAAACCAAAATCCACATTTTCCGCCACATTTCACCCTCTTGTATTTCTTTCCCAGTGCTTTTTTACATCCTTGGCATGATAATGCTTTTTTATTTTTCGAAGTCATTTCTCACGCTATCTGCTTCAAAACCTGATTATTATTCGAAGACTTTCTCGTATTGTGAATTCAAATAATATTTGCAAGTAAGGAATAAGTATGAGACACAGGGATTACAATACTTCACTCTACTGTGGCCAGTCAGAGAGGCTTTATTCACAGACACAGGAGGCCGAGAATAAGATAGGAAAAACAGATGGAAAGCACAGAGGGATCCTCCGGTAATTCCCGTGCAAGAATCTGTATTGTTTATTTATATTTTATTAGGAAGTTTATCTACGCCACATATATTGATAGGAGCGACCGACACTGATTGTCGGAAATAAATGAAACGTAAATCGAAACCAGCAAGAATTGAAAAAGTTTCGGTCTTAATCAAACTACAAATACTATGGTGAATGAAAAGTAAACTTACTGATCTTTTTCTATATGTAAAGTAGAGCTAACTCGAAAAAGTTTTCACCGAATCAACAATAATTCAGAGAGCGCAATATTCAACAGTGTTCACTCGTTGAACATACCAACCACATTTGACATCATTCACAATCATAAAATGAATAAGTCACCCGCATGAAGTTAATAAAGTAAAAAATACAATATTAAAGTCATCAATAAACCCAGAGTGATTATTCAACTAAAAACAGAGGTAACCTGGAGATGTTCAAAATGAGAGGTCAAATGACGTCAGACTTAGACTGAGAGTTCCATTAATTCAAAATTAAACAGTGATGATACAAATGAAATTTATTGCGAGAGCCTCTTAATTTCATCAGAAAAACAAAAGGTTGAATAATGAATTGTTAGAGTAGACTGAGTTGTAATAAAAGGGAGATCAGGCCTTAGAGGAGATACGTGTATCGAAAGCTTGGTAGTCTAAGTCTGGTCTTCATTGAGATCATTACAATTTGACAATATCATGATTGAGAAATCAATAATGATGATCTATACCGTTGTTCTGTAAAGAGAAGGCTAATTCATCAATTGAGACAACAATTAGTTAGTGTTCAGAAAAATGAAAGCTACAATTGATAGTTGTGAGAATTATGATATGAGAGTACGTTGTATAAGTGCAAGAATCACTAACCCTATTGATTCGTTTGAAGCTGAAGGCTTGAGATCTTACTTGCTAAATGCTTTCGATGAAACACCTTGATAATTTCTTAGTTATAATGAGAAAATCATACCAGTTCAACTATTTGATTAATATGTGAGGAGACCGCTCAAGGAGAACTGCAAAAATATACCAAATATATGTATATCTTAGGGTAGTCGAATACATTAGTTTAATGCAATAGAGATTTTGTGAGAATAAATTGAGAGAGGATTACCAATATTTTTATAGATTTTCATGATCTGAAACGTGGACACATTTTCAAACCTTATAAAAAGCAGGAAAATAACATGGAATATGCAATAATGAGGGATTTCGAGAAACACTCACCTATTCAATTGGTTGCTTCCAAAAAATGAACGAGATTATCAATTGTTCTGCGAGGTGACTTTCAGAAAAATCTAATTTTTCAAGAGGAGCACAAGAGATGGTCTTTTCTTCAGTGAGACTGGATACGGAAAGAGGTAGATTTTGATACAATTAATGAGCATGGTTAGTTTTGACGTCAATCTGCTGTGCATAGAGTTGCAAGAGTCAGCGTGGCGCTGCGAGGCGTAACCATAGGCGTAGCTGAGGATGAGGTCTGAGGGGGCAATGCTCAATTTTCAACACCTACATAGCTCTACCTGAAGTTCGAATTTGTCAACATGTCACATCAATTTAATTAATGGAAAAAATGAAACATGGTGGAGCATTTCAGCCGGAAGTGTCCAGCTGTTACAAGAAAATATTACAATGAGTAGAAGAAAAAAGGACTAATTGAGAGAGTGAAGCAACCTGTGATATTTTTGGTACATACCCATTCTATCAGATATAGAGAATGAGGTATGGTGGAATGAAGCTCCTGAAAACAGGAATCAAGGATCAACTGATGTACAGAGCTAGATAATGAAGAAAAATTGACGATTTTCCAGTTCGAAACTCCTGAATAGTGAGGGTATAGGATTAAGATGGCAGTTGCCTTAAGAGTGTTTCCTTCGCAACACAATATGATCAAGTGCTCGTATTAAGGTCGTATAGAAGATTTTTTGCTCTAATAAGGTGTTATGAACGTTGCATAATAAAACGAATTATTTTTATAAAAAACTTACTATATCCGATATAGAAAGTGAGGTGTGCTGGAGTGCAGCTCCTGAAAACAGTGCTTGTGAATAGGAATCAAGAATCAACTGGCCTACAGAGCTAGATAATGAAGAAAAAATCAACAATTTTTTCAGTTTGAACTTCTGAGAAGTGAGGTTATACGATTTGGTTTTCAGTTTCCCTAGGAGTCGTAGAGAAGATTTGATGCTTCATTTTGGTGTTGTGAATGTTGCATAATTCAATGAATTAGTTCTCTTCTCTTTTGATGTCGAATAAATGTGACTGAATATCATTCAAAAATCAAACAGATTTATTGTCCTCGAGATATCGTATTCAATCAGATCATTAATATATCAGGTTTAACAAAGATTAATCGTTTATGCATATTTAGGTATCCATCAGGAAAGTATGGTAGGATTGTTTACTGAAGGCATATTTATACAATCATGTGGTGATATAAATGTCGCTTGAGTCACAAAATAGTCTTATAATTGACCGAAAAATGGTAAAAATGAATGGTTGTATAGACGTTGTACTACAGGTGTCGTATAGTTGAACGTGAGTTCATTCACAAGACGAGTATATGATCATGAAGAATAGATTTAAGAGTTCTATTAAATCTCGCATGGAAGTTCTCTAAACGTTTATAAATCAATCCTGTTACAGTCCTAAAGTACTCTACCAGACTAAATAATACAACAAAATTGTCGTATAAACCTTGCTCCATTTTGGTTGAATAAGTGTATATAATAGAAAATGTTTACAGGCCTTCGACTTGCCCTATAAAAAAGTACAGAAAAAGTTCACAGAATTCTTATAAGACATTATTTTGCTAGCTGGGTAACTTGAGAAATAACGTCAAATATAACGTTCACATGCTGCAGTGAACAGAAAGTTGGAGTGCTGACATGTGAAGGCTAGGCTACTAACAAGCAAAACTAACTGTATTTCGAATGCGATTTTAACATACAAATAGCCTGCTTTGAACGGCAATGATAGTTCCGGTCAATAGATCTTGTAAAACTTAGCAAGCTCCTTAAATTATCATCAAAGATTCTGAAAAAGGCGTGATTGATGTCTACTTATAATTTATTATTCCTGTAAACTGTCAACAAATAGAGTGAATTGAACACCAATAGTTATCAGTTGTATCAGACCTAGCATCAGTACTAGACAATGTGAATACATGCCCCGAACCCAACATTTTTCTGATTTTTGACCCCATTTTGGGTTGCTAACTAAGCTATTCATCAGCTCACGATGCTGGGAAAAAGGAAAGACAGCAGTTGCTCTCTCCTCGAAAATTTGAACTTCGTTTTCTATCTCCTACCTTTTCAATAATTGTCGTTTCTGAAGAATTTCTCGTAATCCACCGACCGGAAATTCCGATAATAATCCACTTGAACTTCATCGTGAAATATATATTATATTTCAGATTTTCTGCCTAGAACGCGGACTCTGAATTACTCAGCTGCACTGGATTCGAAATTCAATCAAATGCGAATTTTTTGATACCATTCATTGAGTTACAGAAGGCAATGTTCAGAAAATATTTCGAATTAGTACCTACTGACGATCATAATTGAGAAGCTGAGCGAATTTTTCCATTCAGGGGTTACTCTGACAGAAAATGTTTATGCTTAAATACGAAATAACCCAAATTTTTTCATACATCTCACTTCTGTCGAATTACAATTGGGGTAAAACATCCAATAATTTGCATTACTCTACACCTTTTACAGTTGTTATTCAGAAAATCAAAGTTGAATTTATTTCAGAAAAGGGAACATGTATTTCAGAATAGGAATATGTAATTCAGAAAACAGAAATCAAATTCCAGAATAGTTAATTCAATTTCAGAATAGCGAGATTGGAATTCAGATTAAGAAGTTGGAATTCAGAAAAACAAAGTTGTAATTCAGAATAGTGAATTGAAATTCAGAAATGGCAAATTCAAGTTCAGAAAATGAAAATTGTAATTCAGAAGTTATCAATTGAATTTCAGAAAATGTAATATGTAATTCAGAATAGTATCGAGCTCGATATCGAGTGATCTAGAAAAATGTGACATCTAACTTGCCCTCATCACATAACTTTCTTGCAAGTTATTATCGAGAAATGAAAAAATGGAATTAAAAGGTAATTGTGCTATTTGCAGAATATCAATGACTATGTAGAAACGAAGTGGTTGAATTATTGCCATGTAGACATCTTTTACACGGAAAATGTGCATAGCCTTTGAGAGAATCAAATTGTCCTTTTTGCAGAAATGAATATACGGAAAAATTTGAAGCTGCCAGGACCATATACCAAAAAAATTCCAAGTCAAGACAGACAGCGCATAACAGCATGTGCCAATAAAGGGAACGATTTTGTATCCTTAGCAGAATTTTCTTCTTCTTCAGTTATATTTCAGGATATGTTCTCCATGAATTGAGCTGCCTGATTATGAAAATCAGGAAAAATAATTAATCAGGCAGCTCAATTCAGCGAGAATATCGAGTGAAATATAACTCCTGAAGATGCGAGACAGTCGAACTGGCGAAACGTCGAGAATGAAGTCACGAATCTGGCATCTTCAAGAATTATTTTTCAGGAGATGTTCTCCCTGAATTGAGCTGTCTGATGATAAAAATCGGGCACACTAATTAATCAGACAGCTCCATTCAGTGAGAACATCTCGTGAATATAATTTCTGAAGATGAATAAACAGCCTCGATGAGACTCCAGTGTATAATTTACCATCCCTCTGCTGTATGAAGATTGACCGAACCAACCCTAGCGGGGTACATCACAAGACACTCAAACTGGCGGAACGTCGAGACTGAATCCACGACGACGGCCGAAATGCTCGAGAAGAAAGGTGATATTGAACTATGGCTGCAACAGCCTGAACCAATTCAAAAAAGTCGTTTTGGGCAGAATCTGTGTATTCGAGCCCATCGACGGATAACATGAAGATGCTCACACTGATGTCTTTCAAGATTTTCCTGATATTTGATATTTTATGTTATTTTGTTTACGGGAAGGCAGGTTTTTTCGGCTGAGGTTTTTTCCCCTGGCTGTATAGTATCGCATGATACTAGTGTTGATAGTATCGTATGATTCTATAGTATCATACAAAGAATGTTATGATACCCCGTTCTTTTTTTACCTCAGCTTAGGTACTTTTTGTTTCAACATTTATTGTATTATTTTAGCTCTCTTTTCCATAAGAATATGTATAATTCAAAAACAAACAGTTTGGGTTTCTCTGTATACTAAATGTAGCGAACCAACAAACTAACATTATACATCAATGTATCATTGTTATTTCAAATTCAGAAATTATCCTACAACCAATTGAGGATTCAAGAGACGATATGACGTACTTTACAAAACACCAAAAATAACCAAAATCCTTGACATACCTAATACAAGATTAAAACTAAAGAATATAAAATCCCGAATATGAAAAGAGTTTAACGAATCCGCCGAAGAAAATATCCAATAATATGGACTAGTGAAAATCTAGATCATGGAGTAAACTGCAGGAAACGTGCTGCCATCGAACCAACGTAGCAATAGACTACACCTTTTCCAATTGTAATTCAGAAAACGTGAAATGTAATTCAGAATA
The DNA here is from genome assembly GCA_038502775.1 of Hippodamia convergens. NCBI lineage: Eukaryota > Metazoa > Arthropoda > Insecta > Coleoptera > Coccinellidae > Hippodamia > Hippodamia convergens. Next base: position 15,292,300 of record CM076613.1, read on the forward strand.
GCAAATTGAATTTCAGAAGATGGAAATTGTAATTCAGAATAGTAAATTGATATTCAGATATGGTAATTTGAATTTCAGAATAGTGATATGTAATTCAGAAAGCGTAATTTGATTTTCAGAATAGTGATATGTAATTCAGAAAGGGTCATTTGAATTTCAGAAAATATAAATTGTAATTCAGAATTGGTGATTTGAAATTCGGAAATGGCAAATTATAATTCAGAAGAAGGAAATTGCAATTCAGAATTGGTTGCATGTACTCCCGAAATAATGAACATGAATATGTACCTATTTATATCTATGTTATATAGTACATATATCATGTATGTAGGAATTATCGTCCCAAAAACTAATGAAGAACACATAAATCAGTCGTAAGGAACAGTTATTATAAACTTTATTCAACAGCAACGTTTCGAGAATAAATTCTTCTCTTCTTCAGTCTTATGAATAATGATGATTTTTAGAGCATTATTCATAAGCCTGAAGAAGAGAAGAATTGTTTCTCGAAACGTTGCTGTTGAATAAAGTTTATAATAACTGTTCCTTACGACTGATATCTGTGTTCTTCAGTACATATATCTAATACTATTCTGAATTACATATTACATTTTCTGAAATTCAATTGATAACTTCTGAATTATAATTCCTCTTTTCTGAAATTGAATTTGCCATTTCTGAATTACAATTCACTTTTCTGAATTACGACTTTGCTTTTCTGAATTCCAACTTCCTAATCTGAATTCCAATTTCGCTTTTCTGAAATTGAATTAACTATTCTGAAATTCAATTTCTGTTTTCTGAATAACATATTCCTATTCTGAAATACATGTTCCCTTTCCTGAAATTCAACTTTGATTTTCTGAATTACAACTGTAAAAGGTGTAGTTTCTGGGTTGTTACCCGTCATCAGTACTGCTTAACGTCTTCGCCGACGACTTCATGATCTAGATTTTCACTAGTCCATATTATTGGATATTTTCTTCGGCGGATTATGAACGTCGTTAAACTCTTTTCATTTCGACGGTTCGCGCTCAGCGCGTTAGAGGGCGTTTTCCACTTCCCGAAGTTCCGTACGAGACTCCGAATTGGAGTACGACTAGTTACTGATGGAAATACGGAATGCACGTGGGAGTCTATTTCGTGAAGAGTTTCTGTAGGAGTGAGGTGCAGACGTTTCTCCGCTAGATGTCACTTTTCTTTTTCATATCTGGAAAAAGCCTAACAGCATTGAATTTAGGTCTGCGGCTCATTTTGGTTGTCATCGACGAAGACGTTAAGCAGTACTGATGACTGGTAACAACCCAGAAACTAGTCTATTGCTACGTTGGTTCGATGGCAGCACGTTTCCTGCAGTTTACTTCATGATCTAGATTTTCACCAGTCCATATTATTGGATAATCCCGAATATGTCCAGCGAGTCGTGTGTACTGGCAAGTTTCGAAAATTCCCTTTGATGTGTGTCATAAATTCGCCTTCTAGGCGAATCCCAGCCAACGCTCGCTTTGCCTTTGGTTTGCCATATGTTTTCCATACACACGATGCGCCAACGTTGGAACGAGCCGACGTTGGTCGAGACTTGCCATGTCGTCTGTAGCCGCTCGAACCCTGGCCAACGCCAGCGTTCGCCTTGCCTTGCCATATGTTTTGCATACACAAGATGTGCCAACGTTGGAACGAGCCGACGTTGGTCGAGACTTGCCATGTCGTCTGTAGCCGCTCGAACCCTGGCCAACGCCAGCGTTCGCCTTGCCTTGCCATTTGTTTTGCATACACACGATGCGCCAACGTTGGAACGAACGGACGTTGGTCGAGGCTTGCCCAGTCGTCTGTAGGCGCCTTTAGATGTAAGCACAACTTGCCTCCATCAACTTCCATCTAGCATTGTTTCTCGCTCATTTTCAATGCAAATCCGATAGAACGTTGTCTTTTCATCTTATTCTAGGTTGTCCCAGTGGTTTTATGGTCGTTCGTGCTTCCAGCTATGCCATTTTCATCATTCTGCCATCCGCTCTGTGTATGTGGCCTGCCCATCTCAATCTTTGTGCCTTTGATTCTCTCACGATATCTACCTGGAAAATTGTCTTAGCTCTGCGTTTGTTCGTATTCGATATTGCCCTGAACTAGGATCCTGAGTTGCTTTATGGTAGCATGGTACAATTTCAGTTTCGAGGATCCTGACACCATTCTCGATTGGAAGAGTTCTCTCGGTGCATTAAAGCATCTATTACCACTCTTTATGCGAGACTTCACTTCCATACTCATGTTGTTGTCTGCTGCTATAACTGTGCCGAGGTATTTGAATTTTGAGACCCGTTCAGAATTGTAGGTTCCACATTTTGCTGCTGTGCTTTCCCCCTTTTTTATCTTGCAAAACTCCTTGATTTTGATGGTTGTTGTGCTGACCAAATCTATATCATTGCGAAAGCCAGTATCAGGTATGGTCTACTATTTGAAAAAAACTTCTACGTCAATGTCAGCTCGTTTAATCGCTGCGCTCAAAACGATATTGAACAATACTGGAGACAGACTATCGCCCTGTTTTAGGCCGTTGTCCTAGCTTTCAATTGGCACTTTGCTATTTAATAATGGTTTATAACAATTCCCAGAGGCGTCAGATGGTTCGCAAAAAAAAAAATTGCTGGATTAAGTAAGCGTTAATTCAGCTAAAAAAGACTCAATTTGAATGAGCAATTGTAAAAAATTCTTAAAGGTGAAATACAGACAAGAGGTTTTTTCATAAAAAATTCGCATTTTTCAGAATCTTTGAGAAGAAATGCTGAAGCTTCTTTCCCGATGGCGTGATTTGCAGAATATGATACAGGAGGTCAAAAATTCAGTGTGAAAGTTAGAATTGACAAAAATTTGAAAATCGTGTTCAAATTGGAACCCTATCTTTTCGAAGAATTTTCGAAATCTTCGTCGAAAAATATTAGGAGAATACGTCCAAGACTTTCATTTCAAAATGAATATTTTTCTAGATAATTAGGAAAAACGGTTTTGTTTTCAATCTCAATCCGAATGTGTTTTTCTGCTGGAAACGAAGATTTCGAAAATGCTTCGAAAAATTGGGTTCCAATTCGTCACTTCTAACTTTGACAAAGAATTTGTGACCTCCTGTATCATTTTCTGAAAATCACGCTATCGGAAAAGAAGCATCAGCCTTTCTTCTTGGAGATTCTGGAAAAATGAGAATTCTTAATGAAAAAAACCTCGAAGTTGTCTGTATTTGAACAGCGTTGATTTGGAATCAAAAAGACTCAGAATTCAATGGAGATTCTATTAATGCAATAAAAAATGGGTATTTCCGTTTGAAAAACGAAAGTTAATGTCACTTCCAGGAAAACCGGAACCTAGAAAACCTTCAATAATTATACGAGAAGTCGTCTTCTCACATGAAGATCACCTTCAGAATTTCAATCCTGAATCTTGTGTCTTTCTCAAAACTATTCTATAGTGAGTAACCCTGTATGGCTTTATGAATTGAAAAGGGGCGCTAAAAAGATTTTGTGCCCGGGCGGGAGTTTAGCTTACACGAGTAACATTTCAAAATTTGACAACAAGGCACATTATACAAAACGAAATACAAGCGAAAGAAAAAATTGAAAAAGAAGCAAAAGCTGATAAAAGACTGAAGAAGGATACCTTATGATGTTGAATATGAAGATGGTGACAACACCAGAATTCCTATGATAACACCTAATCGTACGCATGTAAGAGATGTATGTATGGAATAAAGAATACCACTGACGTGGTATTCTTGTTGACTAACGTAGCCATTAGTGTTAGGTGTGAGTACCGTAATCGGCAATTCCACTACAAATGTCTCAGAATACATTAACTTTTCGAAAATCAATCCCGAGCCTCTGTGTGCAGCACATGCCTGGAAAAGTTCCAGAATTAAAAATTGATGGCATCAGAGAGAAAAGCCAAAAAATATATTTGAATTTTATTAATTTTTGTGTTTTTTTATTTTTGTATGGAATGAACATGTTTGTTTTTGCATACTTCTTATTTGTGAATAGTATTTCCGAAAGGTGCCTATAGCTGGTTCAGTATGTATGCCAACAGTTAGTTTGTGAATGCCAATAATTGGGGAAAACAGACATTTTCATATTTTATATTAGTAGGGTATAAATAGGTACTGATCATAATTGAGAAGCAATTATTATTTCAGCAAAATTGAGGAAAGGCAAAAGCTATATGTTGCAAGGATCGTTATAATAATTTAAATTTCAAAAATATATCATGAAAAAGATGAAATGTACCTTAAAGTTCCAAAGATTGGGTGTTTTACCCTACGTGGAGAAAATGCTCTTGTGATTCTCGGCAGTTGACCAGATCATGACTTATGTTCTTCTGATTGAGATCAAAATGAATTAATAATTTGTGGAAGGTAGAAACTACTCCGGTTAAAATACATTGGAGCAAACTCACATTTTACTTTATGCTTTTTCCAATTTATGGAAACATCCGGAATTAACTTTTATCTTATATCACCTTTATTATTCCATTCAACTTAAAATTTCTCGAACTTTCCTCCACTTTAATTTCGATCGGTTCTGCTCATTCACATTCTATGTTCCGAGTCACTCCCCACGTGCGCAATAGAAAATTCAGTGAATGATTCATGGAGGGTGGCCCTTCAAACTACGTATATCATTTATGAACATTGGAGCCGCAAAGTTGATTGAGGCAGAACTCGGTGCTGGAAATAATGTAATATTCATCAGAACTCATAGACGAATTTTATTCGTTTCAAAATAAACGTTTACTTTTCATGAACAGAAAGAGATGGAAAGAGAAAGAGAGAGAGAGGCGTCTGGACATTGATGAATAAACACGTTTGGAGAATCTGAAAATTTATTGCCACGAGATGGCTGCGAGAAGTTCGAATTCAATTCTTATAGGTACCTACTGAATTGTTATACATTTTGTTTTGTCTAGAAACTTATTTCAGAATCATATCCATTTGCAGCATGAAAATCTGTTTCGTTTTCTGATTATGGATCAGTTAGGGATCTCTATGACTCTATCAATTCCTTTAGATTATTTTTTGAATCAAACTGCAATTTATCAAAACCGAGTGCAGATGGCAGCTGAAGGCACGAACTAGTTTCTGAATTCTCACGATTTGGAGCATGAAAATCCCTCTACATTTTGAATGATGAGTGAGGTCGTGGCTTGATTATATGATTGTTATTGTAGTTTGAATCCAAATTCATATCATACTCCGAATGCAGGCAACTTCTGGAAGCATCAACTGATTAGGTAATTGAGAAAACTCACTTCAGTTAGCAAAAAGGCAATAGTTCTCTGCGTATATTTGACGAAACGTTGAAAACGATTCTTTTTAGAATTTTTTTTTCCACGTTGCTGGGGGTGCCAAAATACCTGTTCCAATAGATTGTCTCGGCGATTTCGGAAAATGAAAATTCTTTGTTCTTCAATTCGTTAACAGAACTGTGACTGGAAGTGACTGTGACCTATCTATTTCCCTGAATATACTGAATATCTGGAATATTGTGCAAATTCATGGTGTATTCATTTAATGCGTTCATTTGAACGTGTCCCTTGAATTTGAGAATGCAATGATGTTTCTCCTTCACACGTAAACAACTCCAACTCATGGTGACAACAGCGTTGCTGACTACCCCCACCCTGATGCAACATAGGTTCCCGCCCATCCCCCTAGTTGTGAACCTGGAATATTAACTAACAAAGGCTCACCTGGTCGTCAAAAAGACCGTTCGTCGACTTGGTTGTCAATTTGTTGCTCGTTTGTGAGCCGCTTCAGAGCCATTTTCAGGTTGTCGTGCTCATGCATGGTGAAAGAATTTTTCCACCACTGTGATTATGATGGTGAGACAACGCACTGTTCTTTCAGTCCTTCGCAGAACAGATTTCTGCATGATCTTAAATAAAGCGAACTCATTTTTTTTTATTTGCTATTAAGAAATAGGGATGTAGGATAAGAAGCAATTAGGACGTTTTCATATTTGTCAATATCCACCGATTCAGGAGCGGATCCAGGGAGGGAACTGGGGGAACGTTTTCCCCCTCAATTGCCGGGACACCCTTAAGTTTTTCTTCCCCTTACCAGAATCTGACATACTGATGGTAAAATAATCATATGGAAATGTTGGCTAATGCTGCTTTAATTGATAGCTACTTCATTTACTGTCACCCAAGTTAACAGTAACTTTTGGCTTTGGAAGATCTAAAAGTTCCCCTCGAAGTTCCTCCTCCAAAAAGTTTGATCTAGATCCGCCACTGCACTGACTCCTGTATTGTTTTTCATGATCTCTGTACTTGCTTTTTTATTCTGCGTATTTCTCTAGTGAATTCTTTCCATAAGGGATGGTACCGTCAATGTGTATTGCTCTCTTTTCATCTTCAAGTAGTTGAGATTTTGTCTCTTGTGTGTAATTTTTTTATCTGTAGAGAAAGTGTGACTGTCTCACAGTCTGGACTGCAACAAATAGCGGAATGTTGTGGTAAATATTATGCTTATACGATTTCCATGAATTCCGAAGATAGAAGTGAAATATTGACCTATAGTCAAACAAGAACTAAAATCCGGATATGTGAGAACATACAACCTGAAAATTATTTTTTATACGACCGTGCGTTTTCACCCACTTTCCCGTACTAATTTTAGTTCAGAAAGTGTCCCTTTCCCGCACTAGTGCGGGAAAATATCAGCAGGAGTTTTTTCCGCACACTCTCATGAAAGAATTAACTGAATTATGATATATCTCTATGTATCAAACGTCAACGATGAGAGTACCATGGTAACGACATGTAGAATTCATGTGTATTATGGATTTGTATGGAATGTTTTGTATGTTGAAATAAAATATATATTTTCAATGTGGGGTCGTAGAAAAAATAATGTTCCTATCTTGTGCAGAAAGTATCTTTCCCGTATTCGATTGCAACAGCAATCTCGTACGGAAAAGTAAAACTTTCTGCACTTGATAGGAAAACAACTATTTTATGATTCGAAGAAAAAAAACCTCAGAAAAACATCATTGAAAAAAAAGGTGAAAAACTTGGTGAAAAATCGTTTAGAATTTGCTGAATAGAAGAACACACTTCTCTATGCATACGACGAGATTTTCCCCGATATACAGCAGGACAGCCCAGCGGCAGTGAAATTACATGGATATAAAATCTATCCTCCTCATCTGTGTGTTGAATACTTTTTCGGCGAAAAAATTTTTATGCAGCCGTGCATAATAACCTACTTAGCCAAGAGCGGGAAAATGAATGCCTACTCAATTTGTGAATTAGAATACCTCTTACATGAGATTGATTGATTTTGTCAATAATATCTTCAGTTGAATATTTAAAACTATGCGGTATCGCCGATGTTGTAACAATACCTTGACGTAATTATTCGTTGGAAAAATATCATGATTCCAACGAGATTTTGATATTCTTCATAATCAATGAATTTCTGTGATTATTTTTGTGTCGTGGTTTTTTATTCGTTTTCCTTTCGACGTCATATAGGAATTACGACTTGATATTACAAGATATATCTTCGAATAGGAAGCCATTTCCCATCGCGTTTGAGACATATTTTGTTATACTTATTGCGTTCATGAATATCATACCATTTTTAATGCAGGTGATTGAATCGTTGATTGCTGGAGGATACTTAAAAATTTTATTCGAACAAAAAATATGATAATTAGTAACGTCGAAATAAAATTCATCAGAATACAAGAAAAAAGCAAAAAAAGAAAGAAAAAGTGTTGGTACAATATAAGGGTGATAATTAATTAGGTAGTTAGTTTATTAGTCTGCCTTTCCTTCCTGTGTCTGATATGTCGCAACTATTCCTTCACATAGATTTTCAGGTCCTTCTTCGAAATTCCACTGTTTTTCGTCACCACATCTGAAAGGAATGAGAGTATAAGTTAAAATAATTTTCTTTATTAGCAAGTACTATCTTGATAGTACCAAGTTCGATTATCAGAGAAATAATATAATATTATAAAACTATTGTACAATACTCTTCTCCATAATTCGATCTTCGATGAGATATCAAGGAACAAAAATTTCTAACTTGAACAAGTTGTGGAGGAATATTCAACTATTAAATTTATTAGTTCAACTTATTTCATGTTTTGAGAAGATAAAGTTATAACTGCGAACGTATTTCATTTTTATTCGTATAGGTGTCAGAATCAAGCTTTTGTCATGTCAAAATAAAATCCAGCTGATATTTTCTTTGTATCAAGACTAGTCATTATTTATATTGCGTTATGAATGAGCAATTCTGTAGAGATACTCTTACGATAACCAAACTAATAAGGCGAAAGATTATTGTGTTTGGTAAAAAATGATAATATACGGTTATACAATAATTTCTCAGTTATTTTCGAAATAGATGGCAATAAAGATATGGGTCAGATTTTGCGCCCTTCTCATGTATTGGTATAACCTTCGCTATTTCAAGGTCATTAAGGAAACGGCCAGGGGACCTATTCTTGACCATTCGCAATTTATGCGATCGTTCGCATCTATTACCTTTGAGAGTGACAGACGAATCTGTATTTTTGACCGTTCGCATGACATACGACGTACATTTTTATGTTCTGTGCTTAGGACCGTTCGTATTTCAGTGCGAGTGGTTTTGAGAACTCGCAAATATTTGGCATTTCAAATGATATCATTGACATTGAATTTGAAAGTAATCTGTTGGATTTCACCGATATTTACCGATTTTGTCCGCATAGCTCGAAATTTGAGCTCACAGTAGTGTCGATATGTAAATCTATGCCATAAACCTTCCGAAGTTATCAAGTATGCCGCTTATGAAACGCAAATCGCCATTCGTAAAAATGCGTATGCGTGGAGTTGCGAATGATTTCGAGAATAGGTCCCCTGTAGTCAGACACTCGTTGATCACATGAGCCAATAGAATACTTACTTCATTAGCAACTTTTCTGATGACAAACATGGGAATACCATCAGGTCCACATGTGTACTCAGGTTGTAATTCATTAATGATGTTAAACACCTCCGTTGGAGTTACCGGTGCCCAAAAAAACGAATCCGAAATCCGTTCTCGCCTCTTGAAACCTCCAGGATAGTAACTGTTGTTGATTTTTAAGTGCGTATTAAACTCTTCCGCAAGCTCTTTCGGATAATTCAATGTATCTATGGAGAAACATTTAATTGTTTTTTTATTAGTTATTCTGTTGAAGATGCTCCAAATTGCTTTTGAGTTTTTTTTCGATCACATTATTGCCATTTGTAGCCATTTTATATGCAGATAAATATTTCTTAAATCTCTTACGTTCCTGATTATATTTGAGAGGAAAATTAGGACATCTTGTTTCCAGGTATAGATTATACCAATTCCTTACCTGCTATGAATATTGTTTCGTTTCATTACCTATTCATGTTCTCTTTTTTTTAGCTGACTTACCACGTATAAAAGGAAAGACTGGATCATAATGTTAGAACAAACAACCGGAAAAAAAAGATGAATATGTATATCAACCCCTTCTGCCGAATAGACTTCATTCCATATCTCTGACTCTAGTAAGCATGTATTTTCTCCTGAAAACTAATGCATCAACACTCTCAGACCTGGACTAAGTCTGAACATCCATAATTTGACTAAAATGATCGGAAGGAATAGATAAGATCACTTCTACCTGTGAATATTCTCGGACACATTTGTGAAAATATTATCTACTAAACTTCCACCACCTCTTGTGTTTGGTCTAGTGATCTCAGTTACTCTTGAACTCAACCCATATGACCGCAAAAGCTGTTCAACTGAGAGTTTGATGTGACTTTTCTCCTAGAAGTCTACATTTATGTTCCCACATATCATCACATGTTTTGGTGATGATAGAATAATGTGCAGTAGTGCTGCCATCCCGTACAGAAACACATCAATATGACCTCCCGGAGAACGATATACACATACCACAATGCAATTACAGTGAACTAGTTGAAGATTTACACATGTATATTTAAAATTTTCATCGAATCTTCTGATTGGAAAAACAAGAGAATCAAACTTAATATCCCTCAGAAATATCGCAAAACCACCTCTATCACGACAATATGAGTTAGCAAGAGAATATCCATCAAAATTGATTTTCTTGATTTGATCTGAATTGTAGCAATAATCAGTGACACAAAAAATGTCAATATGATTTTTCTGAAGTAACACTTCAATCATTAATGATTTGTTTTTTATAGTACGTGCATTTACATGTATCAAACGACTGATTCGCAACTATTACTGCAATCTTTGGATTTGGGAGAATTTTTAGTCCTATTCTTCTTTCCCATTGGGTTAAAAACTGAAGTTTGTTTGTGAGCGTTTTTATTTTTGTCTATGAGGAAAAGAACTCCTTTCTTATGGGAAATTTTATCTCCTTATGCAGACACCAGTAGTTCTCATTATCCAGTTTGTCTTTCGAATGGAAGGGAATTTCAAGCTTGAAAACCGAAAAATCACCTTGAGTCATTAATTTTTCTATCACAAAATTTTTATATCCAACTTCTTCAAATGAATAATCTTTTGTCATTATATATAACCAAGCTCGTGTTTCTTATTGAATTCCTATGAGTAGTCCCTTTGATCTATCATTCAACGCATCGCCCACCTTTTCTTTTTTTTCTTTTTCTTTTTGTGACCACCTTTTAGTCTGGTCTGTCGTCATCAATTTTCTGTTTTTGTTTCTTGGATTGTTTTCTCTGTTCAACTCCAGTTGTTCACATTGCAGAATGCAATGTTCTTTCCACCTGTTCTCGGTTCACTGTGATAGGTTTTTTGATGATAGACTTGGCGCTATCAGCATAAGAAGTATGTGTACTTTCCTTATCAGGATCTGCTTCTTTATCTCCATTGTTTTCAAAGTTAGCATCATTGTTTTGACTAGTGATTATCTCTTTTCCGTCACTCTCGTTGGCTTCTAGAATGGTTCTTCTCATATCATTGTTTAAGGTTTTTATGATGTTTGTCTTCAGTACTTCGAATTTTTTTAATATATATTTAATATTTCATTGTTATCAGATATTTTGTTACAGAAATCTATTTTTTCCAACAAAAGGGCATTGTTCATACTTAGAAATTCATTCATCTCTTTCAATTCATCATTCGAATGTTTCGAATATGCAATCTCTATTTGAAGCTTGTTTACAGTTTCAAAGCAGCACAATAAACTGTCACCAACGAATTTCACATTTTTCAATCTTTCAGCACAACTTATATGGTATATTGAATTGTATCTACTGCAAGAAACACTTCATGTTTTGGAACAACATTCGTAAACTTTATCGCCAATATTATCGCAACATCTTCTCACTTTCAATTGACTCCAGGTTAGACACATGGGCGCCCGCAGGGTGAGGTCAGGGGGAGGCCGTGGCCCCCCTTGAGATTTTGATCTGCTCCTTATTTTCGAGCAAAACCGAATACTGATTTCGCCTGCGCCTCATCAAATCATTATTTGGCCCCCCCTGAGAAAAAATTCTGCAGGCGCCCATGGTCAGACAAGTCTGAATCGCCCTTCATCTTGTTTACCTGAAATATCTCCAGAATCAAATGAAATAGAAAAATACTCAACGGCAAAACTCAAGACAATTCTCAAACAAAATCAAAAAGTTCTGAGCCAACACACATATAAAAACTTCATTATACGATAATTATTATGTACCTAAAATGAAATTTCGAACTATTTGTTTCACAACAATAACTAATATTTACTTATCAATAAATGCACTCAAATTGTAGAAAACCAGAAAATTTAAATATCGGATCGAACGAACAGCGAACTTCTCGAATCGGACAGTAGTCACACACAAAAGAAATAAAAGGATGATGAATACAAAACAAAAATCTCAAGTAGTTGAATCTGTCAGACGCAAACCAACCCCTCTTTTTTCTCACCACTCCGAATTCCGTAGTCCAAACCGGGTTCTCGAGAGAAAAATATTCCGGCCGAATGTAATTAGGGGCAATAAAACCCAGATGTGGTAGTTTCTCGACGGTTAAATAAAGATTGAAGACATCCCTACTCAACAATCTTTGGCTATGAGTCACAATACGAACGAATATTTGCATGGGATATTTGAGATATCTTTATTCATCGTCAAAATGTTGAGAATTTTGCTCTCACATTTCCTTAACAAAATTACTAGATTGTGGAGGCATATGCGACATAACAATAAAGATTTTATTTCATGTTCAAAATGTAAATGAAATGAAAAGTGTCAGGCGATGTAACGTGTTTGCTGGGAAGTATCTATCATTTCTTGAGTGAGTTGAAATATTGCAGTGTCTGTGCTTCTTGCATTGAAAAATCCATGTTGGTGAGCGGATAGTACATCATTTTTGATAAAAAAACATAGCACACGATTTGCCAGTAGCTCGGTAATTTCCTTATTCTTCCTTGCTTCCCTTACTCGGAAAAATTGTTTTTCATAGACTTGACTGTCCTCATCATTTCTTCGTCTTTTCCGAATTGTTGTAGTTCAAAACATTTTCTTGTGGAATATTTTTTTTGTTTTGAATTGGGTTTAGATTGATTGTCATTCTGTGATATTTGCGTGTGATAATTTCCGTGCCCTGCCATCTTTCGTCCCATAGAAACCTGTTAATCAATTTCTCATAAATAAGATTGAAGATGCAATAATATCATGAGCTACCAGAAGATATTCGAGAAGCAGTAAAGAGAGTACGCATTTTTATCAATTTTCATTCAATTTATAATACGGTTGTACACAAAATATTGTTCCTGCCCCCTACGAAAACTGTATTTTCTGAAATCGATGGCTTGCCCGAACGACGTGAAGCAGAGTTCGACCAACAGCAATCTTGTACGGAAAAGTACGATAGGAAAATAACTGCTTTGTGGGGTTTGAAAGCCCAATAATTAATTTAATGAGCAGCAAGTTAACTGTATCTGTCAAATAGCAGTATCAAAAACAACAGCGGAACTTCAGATATGAGAAATGATATTTTTGCAAGGGTTTTGTCCTCATATTAGTGGAAGCCATATGTATTTTGCTGGATAGTATTATGAGGAATGATAAAGTTATACGAAAAATATACCTTGTTTTGTTTCAGGACGAACACACAATACTGAGATCGTGGGCTGTCAAGGATTTTGCACCAAGTGTAGCTCAATATGTACAGATATTCAGGCCGGAAAACAAATTGCACGTAAAATTTGCTGAATATGTGGTTTGTGAAGACGAGTTCAAGTATGCTCTTTTAGCAAACAACTGTACGTGTCCTGGTGCGTCAACACTTGTGACTTTGTTGTTGCATACCTCCAGAGGCCAGTAAGTATTTCAAGAAGATATAGGACATTATGTTCTGTTCATTACACGATTTTGAATGATATGATATTGGACATATGCAAATATTGTATGCCTCAAGAGTTTTTTTCACAGAAGCATATCCCAGTTATCCAATTGGCTGAGGTTCACTGAATTTCACTTCTTGACAGTTTCTTTGAATCTCCGAATTGAATCTCTTGAAATCACACGAATATAAGTTTCATCAGAATTTTTTGAAATTCAATGTTTCAAATAACCAATATATTATGGGAAAAGTAAAAAAGAAAATTCTCGTTTTACTTTTGCTCTGAAATGTTAAGTACAATTTAAAAACGACACGAGTTCCTTTTCAGTTCCATTCAGACTATTCAGATATATTTCATTCTGTTGGAAGAATCAAGAAGGCAGGTGCGGAATATACCTTTAAATATGCTCTTCACGCTTGATGCGGATATGGTATGCTCTTCTGAACATGAAATTACATTCAAGCGTTATTGTTGGGGCGGTTTCCTTTTATTTCTATATAAACTCCTGAAGTAGGTACAATAAAATAATAGCGAATTATACGAATGTTGAATTGGCTCATTGCTTATTTACCAAAAAAAATTATAAAAAATAAACGCCACATGGAAGGAATATAAGAACAACTGCTCAACCTTTATCGAAACGAACCATTCCTAACGCCCTTTCTGTATGTTCATTTTTGAACCATCATATAAGATAGTTTGAATTCGTGTCTACAATATCTATAGGTTATTGGGATTCCTTATAATGCGTGAGGGCATACCCAAAAGAAACAAAATTGGATTAACGTATCTCGAGTTGAATCCTTCGGAGTTCTATTCTTTACTCCGATTTCATTTCATCGAGTATATAAACTGGGATGTTTTTAAAATATGAAAATTTTCTACAACGAAGTTGAAGTCATCCCTCATTCCTAAGAATAGTTATTTCTGTTTTGTCTGAAATATTTCGACGACTTCTTATTACTTAGTCATACCCCTGAACTATGTTGATAATATTCCTCACCAGACGATGTCATTTAATACTTGTATTGAATAAAACTGCATATTAAAGCTTGAATCCAAAATGAACGTCCGTTTGTTCCAACGTTGGCGCATCGTGTGTATGCAAAATATATGACAAACCGAAGCCAATGCTAGCGTTGACATGGTTTCGCCCAGAAGTTGAATTTTTGAGACACATCAAAGGGAATTTTCGAAATTTGCCAGTACTCGGGGACATATTTGGAATTTTACACTTAGTTTGAATAGTGTGTTAGGTATCCTTTTCGAAGAACAGCCGTTATTTTTGATGTTTTGTGTAGTACAGTGTGAACTACAATTTTTTTCGATATCGCCATTTTTCCAATTTTCGCTTATAACTCGAAAACAAAAGAAGGTAGCCAAAAATGAATACTACTCTTGTTAGTTTCTCCGAAAAAGAGATCGAGAATGGGGTGTCAGATTTTGTCTATCTCCTCTGGTTCAAAAGTTCTGGTGCTAAAACATCTTTCGATGTTACCTCGGTTCTCAAGTATTTGGGCCGTCGTCGAGGATTCTTCTCGACGTTTCACCAGTTCAAGTGTCTCGCATCTTTCAGGAGTCATATTTCAGGAGATCAATTATTTTGCCCGATTTTCAAAATCAGGCAGCTCGATTCGGAAAGAACATCTCCTGAAATATAACTGAAGATGCGAGACACTCAAACTATCGAAGCGTCCAGAATGAATCCACGACGATAGTCGAAATCGAGACAAAAGGTGACATTGCTTGATTTTAAGTGTTTTCAAATTTTTTCGAGAATTGCATCAGTGAATAATACCACGTGTTTGCGTCCTTCATTTAAAAAATGAAATCAAATTTTAATATTTTATCGATTTCGGAAAAGTTTCATATTCTCTTTGATTTCGAGAATATCTAACAGCGTCAAAAATTTAGTGGAGGTTCTTTTTCACAGGTAATACGACAACATACTCAAACAACTTTTTTGTTTCAAATACAAATAGTATCTTTACTTGATCTCATGTTGTACAAAAAAAGCTTTTCAAATATACATCACTCAATACTTTCATAATTTGTAGCTTTTTGGGGATAAAATTCCAATAATTGATGGTTGTTCATCCCGCTTAGAGGATGGATGTTTCATGTGGCTTTTTATGTGATATTGATTCATGTTCAAATAATGAGTCTTTTCAAAACGAGTTATAGGCCGAGTTATAGCAATTCAGTAGCGTACTATGTTTTTGTCCCTAGAGGTTTCTTTGCTGAGTTTTAACTAGACTATAAAGTTGAGTTTTTTTTCTCTTGTACGCTATTATTGCAATGAAAAAAATATTTATTTAATGTTTCAATTCAAACGTCCTAGCACAAACAAATATGGAGATAATGACGGAAGGGGGCATTGCCAAAATCAATACTTTGGCCTATAACTCGAAAACAGAAAAAAAACAGGAATGCAGTTAATGACATTGTCAGTTTCTCTAAAAGAGACGACTGTAATGTGCGATTCATTTTCCCTTATCTTTTTCGGTTGAAGAGGTGTAGTTCATGTATCACCAATTTTCCCACTCTGTCCGTATATACAACGGTATACCTACTTCTTGATGCATTGATATAGAAAGTGATCATATGGAACACATTGTGTGAAAGATTAGGGGTCAGTTTCACAAAACTTGATTGAAAAACCTTCGTGAATTCGAACCAATCGAATCACTCGTTTTGAAATTTCAAGAATCGCGATGGCTCCAATTAATTTGACGGTACAAACAAAGTTTTGTGAAACCGACCCTAGAAGTCAGTAACGGCAGCAACTGAATTGCGATTGAATTCTCGTAAGTTTGACTCATTTTGTTCTGGGACAATCGCGTGGCTTCGAAAATGCAACTGTTTCGTCGAGGCGTTTATTAAGTTGCATGTGCTTGCATTTCCATTTAAATGTATATGTTTCATTTTCGCGACTGAACGATCACGCGACAGAAAATCGCATGTGCGAGGGTATCCTTATAAATCGAATATCTTCTGGAATTCAGCGAATTATCTAGTTCCACCATTTCGAGAATCGCTCATATATCCAAAACGGCTCAGTTAATGACTCATATTCATATGAACTATGTACTACTCTTAGGGTCTAGAATTAGATCCAAAACTACTAAAACGTTTTCTCGTAACACCTGGTATACATTTGGAAATCATATTATTCATATTATTTTTCCCCATTTTTCAAGACATGAAAAAACCGAGTATGGTTATCGTATTCCCCTTGAGAGAAGTGTTTACTATTTTAATATATTTTTGCGGTGCGATGTATATCATTTTTTTGCATGCTCATTCAACATACGCGTTCACTTGAGTCGAAAAGACTGACAAGATAGAATAATATATTCTAAAACGAGTTGCAGAATGAGGTCCTATTCCAACACGAATGCTAAATTCGAGAACAAGCGACGAAGGAGCCAGTTTTCGATAGCCCGGATGTTGGAATTGCCTTCTGCAACGAGTTTTAGACGATATTCTCTCTATGTCAGTAGAGTTTTGTGAAAAACTGTGGAAATTCAAATAAAAATTCAGATCAGTGACTTTTGGTATTATATCTCTGCAGTTGGTGTCACTAACGAAATTTGATTGCAGAATTTGAATGTATTTGATTCGAAAATTGAGTGGATAGATTGGTTATTGTTCGAAAATGGTCGTTAGCCGACGATATGAAAAAATTTTGCATCTTGTATTTGAGACAAGAACAAGATGTTGTATTCAAGAGGAATAACTACAAAAAAAATATGTTTGAAGTACTACCAGACTTTTGGCGAGCAGTGAATATCAGTGTTTCGAGCACTTGGCACTAAGCACTGGGAAAAATGGCCCCCCGATATGCGAGCACTAAAAGCTGGATTTCATGAAATGCTTGCGATAATTGAGCACTTTGTGAAAGTAATTCGATATCGCAAGTACTAAGTCTTAAGTACTTTTCTAGGAAGTTTTCTACTGGTATGTGAGGATATTCCAATCGGAATGAAAATTGTATCTCTTCAGCTAAGTTGTGATATGTGTAATTATTGGCGGGTTAGAAAAGATATATTTGTTTCCATGACATTCCTCATCTCTCCAGAATTTTTCTTCTTCTTCGAGAACGTTGTGACACAAATTTACGACAAAAAAATTATTTTTTCATATTTCCAGATAAGAAACAGATAGATAACGATTTTTTTCGGATAGGACAGGAGACAACAGTTCGACAAGTGATCTCAAATACATACATGATTCAATGGTTCCTGAGAAGAGATGATCGACTCTGAATTTTGCATAAAAATGGAAAAATTCTATTTTAGAGATAATCTGGGTTCAACTGGATGAATCATGTTAATTTGTAAATGAAGGGAAATTATTTTGAAAAAATACAAAAAGTTCACTTACTTTGAACTTGCAGGAGAGTTCAAAACAGTTGAAAATATGAACTCTGAAACAGCAATTACAGAAATCAGAAATCACAGAAAAATAGGTTCTCATGTAAGGTTCATGAAAACTTTACAGTCGATTATCCGTTCTCCCAGCATCAACCGAATCAAATATCTGGAACCATTTATTCTTATGGTTTATTCTCAAGAAACTTTTTTTTTAATGGCTAACTCTTCTTCCGCATATAAAAAACACTCTGTTCGAAAAGATTAAGACCCAAGTCAACTCTCTAGTCCAGTGAATGAAAAGAGCTGCATTTTGGATATAATGATTGTCACAAGAGTAGGATTTCATGGTCAAAAATGCAGGTTCCCAAATTTTCAGGAACCTTCGAATATTCGTGAAAATATGAAAAATATGCGTTTTCTCGAAAACTAAAAGGTTTATCGAAAAAAGTTTCAAACAAAAGTTGTAGAGCGGAAAATTTTAGTACACATGATGGCTTTTTGCATTCTCGTGATGTTTATATTGACTAATTAGAGATGGATTTCTGTATTGGCATATTAATGGCGGTATTCTGCTTTTTCTCTGTAAGCTACGAATCGGTAGCGTACCATTGATCTGTAATTTATCTATGGATCTGTATGTGGCTGACTTAGATCCGTTTGCACCATCGTTCCTTAAAGTTAAGGATCCCTTAAATATTGACAGTTCCACGACTGTCACTCAAATGGAATTTCTATGTAAGGGAACTCAGAATATAGAACAATATTTTATTATCTATGTAGGGACCCTTAAATAGTAATATCTAGTGATATTTCAGTTTTTCATGTTGTTTAACTTCACCCTAGTTCAATAAAGCCTTTTCATTGGCTGGCCGGATACAAATGAAAGTTGTCATTTCTTTTAACCTAACTTTACTGTCATTTTGACGATTTAATGCTAGTTGAAATTTCAACTTTTCTGCTATAATTTCATAGAAAACAAGAAGTGTTTGACAAATTATTTCAGGTTAGAGTCCAATTCTTAAATTTGAGGTTAGGTTTAAGGATGGAAACGTCACTTAAATATTTAAGGAACGATGGTGCAAACGGATCTTACAGATTCGTAAATTATGACATTCTGGAAGTTTTTCTGTAACTCTCATATTAGAAGCATATACCTTTTAATATAAGTATATGATTAGAAGTGTCAATTTTGAACTACTCCCTAATAAGATCGTAACTACTTCGTAATAGGATCATAGAATAGAATTTATTTTCTTATCATTTTGGCTCGTAAGTTACGTATTATTGGATATATTTCTGTTCAATTCGTGTTCGTTACAACGAAAAAGAGAAATTAATAACCGAATAACAAAGATGAATTACAAAAGTAGTTGAGTTAAGTGAAGTATTTTATATTCTGTGACTAAAACAAATCATTCAACATAACCCCACAATATACCTTTCGATATGTTTCCGATCACCTGTGAGCTACAGATTTATAGAAAGCGTGGAGAATCGAAATTGTCCTGTAAACTTATGAAAAGTTACAGATTCGCTCACAGATGAAAGCAGAATACCGCCATTACGTACGAATTGCCGAAGACGACGCGGCAAGTGAGCAGGTAGTTTTACCATTCCCATTTTATTACGTTCATGTTTGTAAACGAAAATAACAAGGCTCTTCAATACAGCCCTGGATGAGAAATTCATATCCCGGACTTCTCTGAAATTATTTTGAATGTTGGAAGAAATAAGCATTTTTGTAGGTGCATTTTGCGTTTTGTGTTGTGTGCATTGAATTTAGCTTTATCTGACTTATCTGTTTTTTTTTTAACGAAAGGTTGAAGTTTGCCAAATGAGAACCGAACCTTGAAATAGGGTTTGAATTTTCGTTCAATCTTTCTTTCTTCGATCAGCGTTGATTGAAAATTTTGTAGAGCTTCCTACTCGAAGTCCACCCAGAACTACTGTTCAAAGTGAAATTAATTTAATTGGAAATGTGAAATGAAGGAGACATGTTTGATTTTTCTTCTAAATAGAAGAACAACTCCCTATTCGAACTGTAGTATGAAAGTATGAAACTTAACATAGCGATTATAGATTCGCTTTTGCAATCATTGTTATATTTCGTACAATTCGTCGAGAGAAACTCGGAACTTTCATGAGGATGGTCCAGAGATCGATTGTTCAGTAATCGAATAATTATTGGTTCGACCATTAAATGACAACAGCTAACATTTGACGAACGACTAATTCTTCGATCGAAAGGATTGCTTTTTGTCATACTTGAAAATATTTTGTCAAAACACATTAAG
Organism: Hippodamia convergens; assembly: GCA_038502775.1. Taxonomy (NCBI): domain Eukaryota; kingdom Metazoa; phylum Arthropoda; class Insecta; order Coleoptera; family Coccinellidae; genus Hippodamia; species Hippodamia convergens. The sequence continues at coordinate 15,312,319 of CM076613.1, forward strand.
CGCGTTCCTGAAATATTCTCAAATTAATATTATAAATATTTTGAACCTTAAACATTATAATAGCTAATCGAAGATTATTTTTTTCTAATTATTTTCCATTCGTCTTTTGGTTGTGTAGGTCTGCAGAATGTAACTCAGTCCGATCTTTTATTAAATCAAAAAATATTGCACTGACTCTTTCCATTTCGAAATAGAAATGTCAATAATGAGTCTCTTTGATCATGCTTAGATTTGAAGGTTTCTCGGTTATCAAAATGTTAATTTATAAAATTGAAGTGAGATTATGGACGAAAATGCATATCGAAATTATCTCAGCTTCACATCGTTCTTATAATACTGCAAGAAGCATGATATAATATTCAAATCTAATATGAAGGACAAAGGACAAGGATCCAAACAAAAACAAAAATCCTGTCGAAGAAAAGGAAAAGGTATATTTCACATTCAATTTACGTAACGTTAAGTAGCATATTTTCTGTAGTAATGTAGAATGTTAATCTTTATCAAGTGCTACAGGAATAATGACCTTTTCGGTAAATTTATGAGGAGATTGAATTCCTTCAAATATGAAAAAACATGTATGTAGGAATTATCGTCCCAATAACCAATGAAGATCACAGATATCAGTCGTAAGGAACAGTTACTATAAACTTTATTCAACAGCAACGTTTCGAGAAAAAATTGTTTTCTACTTTAGGCCAAAAATGACAAAAAATGATATGAAAAATAAATGGGTCAAAAATACAAGGAAAAACAAAGCAATTACAATAACCAGCAGAGTAAAAAGCAATGAAAAATTACAAATCACGAACGAACAGTGAAAACACAGAAACAACGTCAATGACGAGGAAAATGTCAGAAAAAAAAATGGATAAACAGAAAATTCACCAACTTACCTTATGAATCATGATCTCAAAATCATCTGAATGAATTAAACTCGTTGAATAATGGCATTAAATATAAAATATGAAGGTTCATCTCGAGTTATCAAATCAACTTGACGTATCATCATCATCATCATCATCATCTGCGGTGCCTTATCTGGCAGAACCGAGGCCTGATGGCCCATTGTTAATCCGCCGGTAGAACAAGAGACTCAGTTCCCTAAACACGCCAACAGAAATGTTGCGAGTCTACAGGGAGGGGTCCCTCTCAACATGAAAATGCTGGGTGTAGGGTTTCCTAGGTGTGTTGACCTTAACTCATAAAGGTTGATGCAGATGAACAGCATATGTTCAACGGTTTCATCTGTGCTCCTGCACCAGCGGCACCTTGAGCAGTCAGCTAGTCCCATCCTATTGAGATGTTTGTTAAAAAGGTGGACCGTCAGTACGCCAACTACCATACTTAGTTGTTTCCTCCCAAGGGCCAGGAACTTTTTGACCTCAGTTGCAAAGCTTCTAAATGAGAAGCCTCGACTGCCTAAGACCACCTCTCGTGCTCCATCCAGAGGAAAATGCACCGTCTAACCATCTCTTAAAGTAATGTCTGACTGTAGTTTGGCAGATGGGGAGCGACGGCTCTGGACCAACAACTTGGCCAGTACGTCTGCCTTCTCGTTGCCGAGGATCCCCGCGTGTGCCGGACACCAAATAACTTTTAAAAAAATACGAGAGCCCAGCTCACGCGGAGCCTCCCTACCTACTTGACGTATAGGTATATATGATTTTACAACTGTGAATGAAAGAACAATGAACCTCTCCCATACGCGGTCGCAATTTGTACCCTCAAGAAGAACATTATTCATTTCATCCCGCTTATCAAATTAGAATAGACAACACTAAGTGAACCATTATCAGACCTCGAATTATCAGAATTGGGGTGTTTTCTTATCAATAGCAACTCCTAGAAACAACGCTTAAACCAATTGGTCTCCTTCGTCAGAATTTTCGCATTGTCGAAATCGAAAAGATTTTCATTTATTTTGTTTATTGAAACACATATTACAATAAATGATTTAACGGGTAACCTCCTATTAGTACAAGGATGAAAACAAATTTACAGAAATCATCAAATAATTTCACAAATAAATCGTGTAGTATCCCTAATAAAAAAACAATTGAAAAGTTCCAACAACTCCATAATCATTCATGTCCTAATTCAATACTGAATCGACGTCCTCAGCAAATTTTTGACTTTAGATTTGAAACTATTCAAAGAACCCTCAAAGAAGTCGATATCATTTCCCATTGTACTGACAATTCATAAAAAAATTTGCATTATAATTGTTATTACTCGAAGAACACCGAAACAAAGGAGTATTCGAGGTCAAATTGGTTACGAATTAACGCGTGATTTTCGCTATTGTTGAAAACTCGGAGTCTATATGCCAAACATCCCAAAAAAATTTTCTGTACTCTTTTTATAGTTGATATATCGCACGCATAATGAGGTGACCAAACGCATGAAGAGTACTCCAATGGCCTCACCAAGGCACAAAACAGTATGTAGGGAAAATGAAGTCGTCGACCGGAGCATTACACCCATTGTTCTGAGTGCCCTAGAAGTGATAATCTGGAAGTGATCCTTAAAATTAAGTCGCGAGTCTGAAAGGACACACATCTGACTCTGCTCAAAACAACGCCATCCACCTCATAACGAAACTCAATCGGAGCTCTAGAACGGCTAAAGTATATTATCTGACATTTTTGGATATTCAACGGTATATAACAAGTTAGATTGTGCCCAGTCAGAAAACATGTTTATTTGACGTTGGAGAAAAAGTGCATCGTTTACATCCCTAATCTTCATGAAAAATTTTGAGTCGTCCGGAAAAAGCAAAATCTTCGTTATGAGAAAATCGGTTATATCGTTAATGAATATCTTGAAAGCTCAGGACCAAGATGTGAACCCTGAGTTGCACCAGAGGAAACATCGATGATTCTCGACGAAAAATTATGATAACACACCATGTACACCGACCGCCTCCAACTTTGACAGCAACAAATTATGGTTGACCACGTCAAGAGCTTTTGAGAAGTGGGTGTACACTGCATCGAGCTGTGCTCCGGAATTGAAACTATCAAGTATATCTCTGATGAGCAGAGTCAAGTTAGTTGTTGTAGACTTTCCGCGACAAAAACCGTGTTGTCCGTTCATAATTATTTTGTTAGTATGCCAAGATAAGTGCTTTGAAACTAGAGAATCCAACAATTTCAGTATGGATGATGTCCCTCATTTTTAGCATGTTGAGAAAGGGCAGTTGCCTCAGATTTCTTCTCGGAGTCTAACTGATGTTGCCTCAATCTGGACTAGAAATATTGACACGTCTGTCCAACATAAATAGCATCGCAATCCAAACGATTAACCCCATAGACCAAACCTGACTGTCTCATTGGGGGATCGCTGCCTTTCAAACACGAAAATAGTCTCTTTACTGATTTCTTATAATAAGTTACCACAACAGTAGATGTTCCTTTCATCATCCTAATCAACATCTGGGTCAATTTTGAAATGTTAACTAATTTATAGTATCTTAAACTCTCATTTTCAGAATTATTTGCAGATAACTGTTCACGAGTTGAGTGATCAGAACCATGAAAAATTTTATTAACTAAAGATCTTGGGGTACCCGTTTTGACACAAAATAGTCGCTTGTTGTTTGAAATTTTTCGAATGAAAGATGCATCAGACAAATCTAGACAATCATTATATCAAAAATGCAGCTCTTTCCGCAAAAAAGTGATTTCAGACCTTCGTGTACTGGACTATCTCATCTCAGTAAAGACTTGAGACTGAAAGGAATATCATGCAATAGGATTGACCATTCTACTCGTCATTTTATTACCCTTGTGTCAGAAGTTATGAGCTTTGCTAATACCAGGCTTCATTGTGAACAACCCTGTGGGTATTAATGATCTTATAATAACAGATCTTCACAAAATTAGAAAAGCACGTTCAATAAACTTGTCAGATCTTTGCAACTGCGCAATAACGTTACACATAAACGTGAGATGTTTATCACTCGACTGAACATCGAAACTAGATTCCAGGTTTCAAGGCATCGGCCTCGATCGCATATACTCGTGCTCGGGAGCTCTTTGGGGATTTCTAAGCACTAAACCTCTTGCTGAAGTGCTGCACTTACTGAGCACTAAGCAGTGCTTCTCGGAATGGCTTAGGAGCACAGTGCTCGGGGGCACTTAAGGGATTCGACTGCTTTCACGAGCCTGGAACACAGTGCTCTGGCACAGCACCGGATACTATCTTCCGTCATCGAATTTCAACATATCCTGGATAAATTTCAGTTCTAGTAAAAAAAATGATTTTATTTGAAGATATTCATAATTTCATTCGTTTCTATTGAATCTGAATCTGAATTCCAGTGCAAGCTTGAGTGGATTTCTATGAGCCAGTTGGTTTTAGAATCACATGAAATGTATTTGGTTTTGTGTTTCTCAGTCTTGATCAAGACTGCTCAATAGGAAGCTCAAACACAAAAATGTATTTCAGGGTCCATTCTTATGCTATTAACTGAAAAAGCGAAAAGAGCAAAGTTGAAATAAGAAAATTAGAATTGATAGATAAATTGAACTTTCCATTGAATATTTCCTGCATTGAATTAGAAATTTGAAGTGGTGTACGAAATCCAATCATTGATCCTCATTGTTCAAGAGATTCAAAAACATAAACAGCACGAATAAATTATGAGAATGTTTCTGAATGCGTGCACGTCAGTAAACACCTCCAATTAACGAAATTGATTTTCAGGGAAGGTCAACAGTCTCAGGAAGAATGGCATCGCCTTTACGGTCGATGCTCCGGCAACGAGATTTATCATATCGTCTTAGGTGACAGCCGCTTCTTCGGCGAATACGAGGGAAAAAGCTTCACTTACGCAAGTTTTCATTCTCATCGGAAGTAAGTTGAAATTTGATTGCCCATTCTTGCATCCTACATCTCATTTCCATCATCTCCTGAATTTTCGCAATAGGGAGATGGGAATATGAAAGCTAAAAACGTATTTTATGTAGAAAATTGAGAAATACGATAGTGTGGGAAGGAAAGAACATCGGTGGTTCGTCTCACACAGGCTCTACGTGTGTTTCATTTCAACTCTGAATATATAATCTTCTCAAGTGGAAAATTTTCAATTCAACAAAAGAAAATATGAATTCTCATCAGTGTGGTTCGCTGAATCCAGTTCTCATTATTCAGAGCATCTTCTCTCAAGTTTCAACGAATTCTGTCCCTTATTAGAATTTCATAATTAGGTAGGATAGAAATTAAAAGATGAAAAAAAAATGGGACAAAGTCTTAATTGAAAAAATCTGAAAGGTGTTAGAGCTGCAAACTCAGGACTTTTCGTACTAGCAATTTCGTAGCGAAAAAGTTCCAGAAGAATATAATCAATATCGAGTTCATTACGAACTACGATTAATGACTTACAATGATATATAGGGTGTAGTTCAAAGAAATTCATGATTAATTTTTCAGATGGCTTGAGTTTTCTTTATCCACCTTTTTATAAGTCATAAGTCTGATGGGGTTCTACTAGATGGAATTGGGAACATTAATTTCGGTACTCTCTGTTTCAGTGATCCCGAGAAACAGGGGGAGTTGGATGAAACGCGATAACTGCTACTTCCGCATAGTACCTTCTGCTATGATATGTGCTGAATAGATCGATGATTATATATATAAAAAGTACCTAACCTGGTTTGCGTTCTCCTTTATTATGTTTTATCCGACATCTTGATTTCCCAAATTGCCAGATCTCGTCTTACGAAATATTTTTCAGGATTTTCATGTGAGTGTCCAATAAAGAAATATCACGGAATATGGTCAATGGTTCGAATAATGAAATCAAATGTTGATTACAATTTAGAATTCATTAATGTTTCAAGGAATGTTCGGTGTGGCCTCCGTGAAGGCAAAGAATTTTCTGTTTACCGTTTTATTCTTTTTCCTAAAGTAAATACTTACCGATATTTATTGTTTTCACATAATGTGTGATCTCATTGAACAGTTATACTCTACTTCCACGAACTCTATCATGTCACACACCACAGATTCCCAATTAATCTGAATTATGACCTGCTATAGTCGGAGATGCCTCATTTACATCGAGTTAAACTTTCAATCGCTTGATGGTCTTGCTTATTCTTTATCTTGTTCTGCCCAACACTGAATTTATTCAAAGATGAACTAAGAATCAAAGGCTAGAATTCATAAAATCGCGATAAGGCCAATTTTCAATGTTTCAGGAGAAGGATAGCAGGAAAATCATTGTGGTACAAAGAGAGGAGTGAAGATATCAGAAGAACGCATAAAATAGATAACATGAAAGAGAGTTGAAATAGTTAGAATCTGGAAAAATAAGTCGCCGTTGTCGGACATGTCAAGTTCCATCGTCATTTAAACTTCCCTATAAGGCTGGTCTAAAGGAGAGGCCAGATGTATGGGTACCATATAAGTTTACGCGAAAAAAAAAACGTTTACAAAATTAAAACATTCGAAAAGACCTCTTGCACAGGAAATAAGGAATGAGTTTAATTTTTTTTCATCATATGAAATCCAAATATCCTTTTTATACTCTGGTCCTGGAACCAAATGATTACCATCGATTTTTGTCTGTGGCGAACAATTTTGCTGGTGAAAAATTCGTGTCAACAGAGAATTGTGCAAATCGTCTGTCTCATTTTTTTCCTTCGGAATGGCACCAAATGATCGAAGAACAGCCAATATTTGAATAAAATCAGATCTTTGTAAGAAATGCAGAAATAGTGAATTTCATTTAACTACACTTTATGATGATGGTTTTCATTCATTGCGCCGAATTCAGACCATTTATTGTATGATAATTCCTTGTTGTCTTCTTTCGATTCCTAGGTACGGAGTAGCCTTGGTCGGCGTACGTCCAGCTGAACTGCCCGAATTCTACGAAGACACAATCCTGCTCAATCCTGGACCCCGCCACATAATGAAGAAGAGTGACACGTGCTACTACATGAGCATCACGAAAGAGGAAAATTCTTCATTTACTGTGGCTAACCAGCAAGCCAACAATAACTACACTACATCAACGGAGACAAAAACCGCCGAACCAGAGGAAAAACGAGCTGCTCCAAACGCAACAACGAAAGACGGTACCCGATCACCTCAACTTATTCTGCAAGTGCCCACGTGTGTCAGTGAGTGTTGTAGCGCATGTTTTAGCATTTTATTATTTTGAGCTTTTCGGAAGTGCAGTTTTCATTCAATGAGAAGAAGGATAGGGATAAATCAATAGACGTAATGATGATAATTTCTAGAATATATAAAATTCATGAATCGATCGGAATTCTTCAGGACCTTCGTAGTTTTCAATATTAAAAAGAAAGTCGGGAAAGAGGCCGTTGAGTATTTTATCTCCAAAATCTGAGGAATATTTGGCAATGAAAATGAAGTATTATGATGACAAAATCTTCAGATATGGTCGATATTTCTCAAGAATAATATAATACTATCTAATATCTTCACTAATGAATGTTGTTTTCGATTTATTTTTAGTAACCTTTTTTCGATATTTCTGTTTCTAAGACAGCTCAGAATGACTGAATTTTAATGAGTCAACACGAAAGATTGAATTTGCGACTATTTAATACGAAGAGTGAGATACGTTTGATATAACTTGATTTGTAAAAAACGACCGAACACAAAAATTTAAATCCGTTTTAACCATGCCTAAGCTTAATGGTGGTTGTAACAGAGTAATGGTTTCAACATTGTAAATGAAAATAAAAACAGTTTCTTCACACTTTTTCGGTTCTTCTCTATGAAAATGATCCGTTTGTGAGCCCGTTTGTTCATTCCGTTCTAAGGAACCAAACCAATTGAACCACAAGTCTTAGACTTTGGATTTACAGCGGGGGTTGAAAAAGAGACGGGTAGTGCAACTCCCACAGATGGTGATAATAAATGATGAAAGTACTATTAGGTATTTTGAAAAGAAATTCTCGGTATCGAAGAGAAGACCATAAACAGTTTATTTTTATGATTCAGATGAACAGAATATCTTGTATGCATATTTCTATTGAAAACAGTGTTTTTTTATGATATTTTAATCGGAAATTTCTCTGCAAAATCCACCATATATGACCCTTCATGGAATTGTCCGAGCGATAGAGGAGCCACTAATTATGAGTTTGATTGAGGGCTTGAACGTGAATTCCCAGTTGTATCAAGTCCTAAAGCTCAGAGCAGTTCGTCGTAGTGTTATGCAACTTGTATACTTTTGAGTTTCCGATGTACTGAATGAAGTATTATGTCTTGGATAAATTCATTGGATAGTTGGTATACAAATTTATACTTACTTACTGAAAAGAACGGCTTGGGAAACTAACGAATTGAATTTATTTCCCAATTGAATGACAAGAAAAATTTTGTGTTATTCGAAAAATGTGAATATGACCTTTAAATGTAAATGAAGAACGGAAAACAATGGAAGTTTTCCATAACAAAAATAGAATATAACAAAACTGAACCCAATAAGCTTATCTCTAATCACTTGGTTTGAAAAAAAGCAGATTTCGCTCTCCTCCTTCCGTAATTCTCTACAATGGAATGAATTCATTCGTAAAACGATAATTCAACGAATATTTCAAAGGGACCGCCAAAGAACGGTCAACAGGGCAATAAATATTTTACGAGCTCCCAACATCTGGGATAAGTAAACATTGTACCTAAATACTTAGATAATTTTCACCCTAATTGTGTTGTGTGCATTTTTTTCTACCTACTGATCTGGTGGATCGGAAATTTGGTGCCTGAAATACTACAAAACTACAAATATTTGAGGAGACCGCTCAATCAGGTGCAATGTTTGAGCTACTTGGTCGTTCGAATACTTCAGAGAAGTTAACTTAGTTTCATTGAGAGACAAGACCGATTCCATGATTCACCTTTGCGTTTGAGGATTTCGATTTATCTGAAACTCGAGAACAATAATTAGCTAGTGTTATGAGAAGTGAATAGTTGGGAAATGAGGTAAAAATTATGATAATGAGATGCACATGAAAAAATAACAAATCAGGATTTATTACAATAAATAATGTTCATTTTTGGAGCAACCAATTGCTTTCATGTGAGGAATCTAGAGATATCTGAAAAATCTATGAGAACTACAAGAACATCCAAAATTATATATCTTAGAACAGTGAAATACATTAGTTTAATGCAATAGAGACCTTATTAGAATGAAGTGAGTGAGGATTTTCATGATCTGGAAAATGGACAAATTTTCACTTCCTAAAAAGCTGGGAAATAACATGGAATATGCAATAATTAAGCATTCTGAGGACTCACTCAACTTTTGAAAATTAGGTACTCCAAAAAAGTGAATCAGATGATTAATTATTCGGTGAGATGACTTTTTGAAAATTCTAATATACAAAAGTAGCACAAGAGGACGTCTTTTTACAGGCGAAGCTGGATACAGAAAGGAAAGATTAATTGATCCAGCATGACTCAAAATGTCAGCAGGTTAGTGCATAGAGGTAGGTTAATTTGACTAGAGCAGTCATAGAGCTGCACTTGCAGGAGTGGGCGTGGCTCTGTGAGATGTCTGCAGATGAGGTCTGAGGGGTGCAATGCTCAATTTTCAACAGTGCTCGAAGCGCTAATATTAAGTACTTGGTGACGCTCTGATATGTATAGACCATTTCACAGGATTATCTTCGAAGATTGTGGTCTTTATGGAAATTAATCTAACATATTCACAAAATCTTCAAATTTCTATCAAACAAGTCACTCTGAAACAACAATACCATATCCTATACTTGACTCTGGCAAAAACTGAAACAGTACAATAATCAAATCATTTTTCAAATATCAAATGAAAGTTTTCGAATTTTAGATGTTAAAATTGATCAGAACATTCATTCTGAAGAAAAATATTATGAAATTTGCTTCATTACATTTTAATCTGAGTGTACTCATTCCCAGCTATCAATATTCATGTAGAAGAGGTGATTAAATTAAGAATAAATATATTTTATTTTAATTTTTGTTCGCGGAACTGAAATGAAGTGCATCACTGAGTAAGGTCGTAGAAAAAGTCGAAAATCGTGGAAAAGATATAACTTGAGGGTTGCACGGTCACACGGGGAAAAGAGGGCAAGGCGTTCTTAGCGAAAAATAGGGTACAGTCGATTGGAGAACGAGACGGTTGACGGTCACAACGTAGACAAGCATTTAACGCAGTTAAAATTAACCGATGAGATGGGAAAGTTCGAGTAAGTGATGAGACGTACACTCCTCCCAAAATAAAGACGTTAGGGGTAATCTTCTAAGGAGGATAGACGGAAGTTCATTTGACGAAAACTAATCTAATATTTTCAAAAGTACGTTCAGCGATATTATAAGAGAATTTTTTATTTTGTCTTAATATATCAATAAATGTTATTATTATTATTATTATTATTATTATTATTATTATCATTTTATTATGTAGTGACTGGAATGTGGAGTTCTTCATCGTCAGTACTTTTGCATCTATTCAATTTACGTTCTCTGAAATTATCCTGACAGTTTTATTAGGGGTTTTTCTTCCAGTATCTGAAACAAAAATTTAATTATAGAGGAGAGGCGCCTGCTTAAAACTTGAGGACTACTTTGTCAGGGGCCAAATCATTATTAAATATTGTTCATCAGCGTCATCATACAGTCTGCTGAGTCCACTTCTGAACATAGACCTCTCCTAACCCAAACCATCTCTGTCTATCCTGTGCAGCATTCATCCAGTTCGTACAGATTCTTTCGATGTCGTCGGACCACCTCCTACTTCGAGATGCGTCCTGCCAGTGACTCCACTTCACAATCTTCTTTGTACAGGGTGGGCAAAATTGGTGATACATGAACTACACCTTTTTAACCCAACGAGATAGAGAAAAATGAATGGCACGTTACGGTGGTCTTTTTTAGAGAAACTGATAATGCCATCAACTGCATTCCTCCATCTTCTTTTGTTTTCGAGTTATAGGACAAAATTTGAATTTGGGCGATTTCAACTTCGGTCATTATCTCCGTTCCTGTTTGTGCTAGGATGTTGAAATAACAACATTATACAGGCACTTTTTTCATAGCAATCCAGTAGCGTACTCTGTTTTTTCCCAAGAGTTTTCCTTGCTGAGCTATAACATGAAGTTGTGTTTGTTCTTATGGAAACAATAGTTTCAAATGGCTTAGGAAGAATCGCCATTCTTTTCCTTTTCAGAAATATATGATGCATCATACATTGCCCTCAGATTCATTCAAATATCATGAAAAATATAGTTTGTATGTGAAATTCGAATTATTGAGTATTATGTAGGCTTAATCACATACTAATATGTCTCTACGCATGGTGTCATGATTATTTTGTGATTGGATACTTGATTAAATGCTATGTAGTTCGATCTCTGTTCAGAACAACTGCCAATACGAAGCCATTATTGGCGCTAAAATAAAAAATTTCAACCTGTCATATTTCTCGTAGTTTGCGAACATTTCCTTATTGCCGGCAATAATGACTTCGAATTCAAGCAATTTGCAATTATTCTGAACAGAGATCGGAAAACGGAGAATTCAGTCAAGTATTCAATGGCAAAATAATAATGGCACCATGCGTAGAGACATATTATTCTGTGATTAAGCCTACTTAATACTCAATGATTCAAATTTCACATACAAACTATATTATTCATGATATCTGAATGAATCTGAGGGCGATGTATGATGTATGATATATTTCTGAAACGGAAAAAAATGGTGATTCTTCGTAAGCCACTTGAAACTATTGTTTCCATAAGAAAAAACACAACTTTATGTTATAACTCAGTAAGGAAACCTCTTGGGAAAAAACGAAGTACGCTACTGGATTGCTATGAAAAAAGTGCCTCTATAATGTTTTTATTTCAACATCCTAGCACAAACAGGAACGGAGATAATGACCAAAGTTGAAATCGCCCAAATTTCAATTTTGGCCTATAACTCGAAAACAAAAGAAGATAGGGGAATGCAGTTGATGGCGTTATCAGTTTCTCAAAAAAGACCACCGTAACGTGCCATTCATTTTTCTCTATCTCGTTGGGTTAAAAAGTTGTAGTTTATGTATCACCAATTTTGCCCACCCTGTACAGCGTCCATCAGTAATGAAAATAATTGTTGCCTAAAAATAATCAGAGGCGGAACAGTTCGAACAGCTGACATCATTTTCATATGGAAAAAAATAGAGTTGAAGAATACGCTCAGTAAAAAAGATGAAGACTCTGATAGAAGATGAAAACAAATCAAACATATTCGCTTATTTGTAATTTCGGAGGATCAACTGGAGGAAAAAAAACACGGATGTTTATAACCACCCGTCAACTGAGGAAGCATACTGTCATTAGAAAAAAAGCTTCGAATAATAAAAATAGTACCAATGCCCAGCATAACGTTTGCCGCACCTACCTGGGATGACGTAGACAGCTATAAAAAAAATCAAAATATTCTACTTGAAGTCACATGGTAGATCAGCAATAAAAAGACTAAAAAGACCAGAGAAGAATTGAAAATTAGAAGAAGAATAGAAAGAATAGAGGAAAAAGAACTTGAACAGACAAAAAATATGGTTCTCAAATGAAAAAACTCAGCAACGATCAAAACCAGAGGATACTCAGAATATCTGTGAGAAAAAATGAAAAAAAAAAGGTCAATGTACAAGGTATTGAAATTGAATGATTTTGGATGTTTCGGGTATTTTCAGACTAGATAGGTGAAAATGATGAAAAAAGTCCCAGACTCGAATTTCGTGAAAACACCACCAGTAAAAACCGTTTTCACTCAGCACAGAAGTTCAAAAATCAGCTAAAATTGAATATTTTGGGATACCCTGTATGAGAAGGTAAAGCAATTCTCTGAAAACTATTTTCCGCTGGCAGATTGACTGAACTATTTTTGACACATATTACTCTTTATTTCCTACCTGAGGAGTCCTTTATTCTTCAAGATAAGAATTGATTTTCAGTAACACGTATAAAACAAAAATGAACATGTGCTTAGAGAGTTCAATTTGAGAATACTTTCAATTCAATTTTTTTGTCTCCGAAAAATGATATATAATTGAACATCATTTTTTTATTATTATGTATCGATGAGCGATCCATTATGTATCATCATTTAATGATTTATTTCATTATGTAACGCTAGTGGAAGCCCAGAAAATTGATCAAGTACCTACTTTTAAAGTGAACCCTTCAAGCATATTCTATTATTTTTTTTAATGGACTAATTGTTGTCAATTCTCCCTTGACAAATAAGGGAACTTTCAGGCAGGTGGGAAGTTGAGAGCAAAATATGTGACAATATTATTGTAGTCAGTCTCTCAACAGAGAATAATTGTATAGGTATATTTGGTTTGGTAATTTTGATCGTTTATATGCAAAAGTCTTCGAATGTTTTAATCTGTCAAACCAAAGAGTCATTTCTAAAGTGTTTCTCATTGTAGCCTTTGAATGTTCAAATAAATCACCTTAACTAATGAAAATGCAACAAAAACTGAATCATTTTCTATTCAAGAAACTTTGGTGCATTTCGTCTCTTTCAGAACACAATCGACAGTTTTCGACCCGTGAATTCCGAGAATACATAATTTGCCTGGAAGAGTATTTTTCAGGACAGAATGGAATTTCAGCACGAATTCTTCTTCAGAGATTTCAACATAATTAATGCAGTCGAATTTCGTTATTCAAAAAATATCGTTCTTACGGAAACTGAATGTGAGAAAAGGTGCTCAATCTTAAAATTGCAATTCGAATATAAAAGAAGGATTTTCCTATGAACTCAACTCCAGGAATTCAATTTCAGCATTTATGAAAGGATATATCATAACACGCTGACGTCATCATCAAACGAAAATCAGATTTTCACAGATGTCTTCATCCTTTGCTCTACTATGTGAATACGAAGATTTGGAAAGCTTGCAGGGTATAATAATCACAAACACGTAAATTTTGATACCCTTGGAGAGGGAAATATGATGCACAAAATACATGTTGAAATCTCCCGTTTCTGTTCTTTGATGTAGACAGATGTTTAGTAGAGCATGGGAAAATATTACACCCTGACAGGATACCTGTCTTGCACTAGCGTATCTGTTAAGACGAATCCAGACGGGTGTAATGTAACTCATAATGCTCAGCTGCTCCATATGTCCCCATGCATCTGAAGGTTATATTTGACTTATCCATTTATTCGGGTAATTTTCATTCAGCCAACTGACAACTTATCTCCTACGAATGATTGTAACCACAAAATGAAAACGAATCTGATCCATGTTCGTAGGAAAAAAGATGTTCGAAAGAAGCACAGCTACCTTCTGTCAAAGTTTGGCATAGAGCTTGTTGAACACCCTCTATATAAAAAGTGATGAAATTCATCTTTGGATAGTCTAAAAAATAGTCAAAGAAACAAGCAATCGATGAGTGTCCTCCTTGAATGCCGACTCAAAACAATTTTTTTTACATTTTCTTTGGTGGTGACTGGATCTACGGGTATTATTTTATTTATTGAGTGTAATTTTCAGTTCATCTCCCTTCTAACATGATTTCAATCCTAGATACCTGGGAATCAAACTTGATTCCTCTCTAAATTTCAACGCCCATTTAGATGAATTGCTTTTGAAGTTTAAAACTCGAAACAATATTCTTCACAAGCTGGTTCCTCATGGGGCGCTGATGCTACAATACTTCGACAGGAGCAATTGCTTTGGTTTATTCTGCTGCTAAATAGTGTTGCCCTGTTTTGTTGAATAGTGTTCATCAATGAAAAAATTGATGTCGAACAGAATTTTTGTATGGGGATTATTATTGGTACTAACAAGTCTACACCCTGGTTACCAGTTCTCTCAAATATTGTCCTTCTCCATATTAGCAGCGAGACAACAGCCTTGAATTTCTGCAACAAATTCATTTCATTTAAAAAATTTCCCATACTCACCTATATTCCAGATAATAAAGTCCCCAGATTAAAGTCGCGTCAACCTTTTTGGTCAAATTTTTTTATTGATGTGAATAGAAGCGAAAAAGAAATTTTTCAACCTGAATGGAATGTATCCAGTTTTTTCAGTAAAGATCTTATTTCTGCTTCTTCTATCAGAGTTCTTGGTTTTTAGCTTCCTAGAAAAATATAGTCTGTTTTAAATCGCATTAGAACAGGATATATATATATAGCATTCTCTTCCGATGGAATTTGGATGAGAGCCCTAGTTGTGAGTGTGGGGAAAATGAGGATACTATAGAACATCTTATGAATAGTTGTCCCATTTATATTTTTCAAGATTCAATTCAATTCAATTTTTCTTCATTTCAAATTAAATCACCCTTTACAGCAAAAGTAACATAAAGTGAAATGACGTCACAACAAAACCCAACTCTATAAAAAAAATGCAACAATGCAAGATTGTGTCGAAGCTATACATGAAGTAACAAATCGTCGGTTGGATGCAGAACTAGTGTATGTCCATTTTTCCCGAAAATCGGTTTATCACATATAAAGGTAGATGATACTCCCCTCTACCTTATGCAGAAGTATCACAAGTTCCCTTACCCCACTTTTTCCATTTCATTTAAACTCATGTGCTAGTTCTGTCGCGATTCAGTTGAGTGCAGAACTATGATGAGTACAGGTGCAGGATTCTCTCAAGCGAATTAGCGGACACAGCATAGTTCTGACCTATATAATCAGGACATAATTTTGTAGATAGCGGACTTGGTATACTTCTGTATTATTCTGTTTCAACGGTATGGCGTGCAGCAGGGCTCAAAAAATTCTAAATCTCTTGCCGGCACAGGATTCAGACGCCCCACATGGTTTGTAATTGAGGAAAAATTTGAAATACATAGGTAAAAATTTTTGCAGATGCAACAAATATTACATCAAACAAAATTCAGATGATTCAGCTTCAAAAAGAAAATATGACTTTTGCGGGTGAGTACCATATAAAAAAAGTAAGGGGGATCGTTTTTGAAGAGGTTTAGTTCAGATTGATTGGTTGGGACTTTCGCGGCCATCGTTCAATGTCGAGCATTTCGGCTGTCGTAGTACATTCATTCTCGACATTTCGTCATCAGGCAGCTCGATGTGTCCATAGTGTGATCGAAAGAGCGGCACGAAATATTCCCATTTTCACACAAGAGCAGTGGTACTCCATAGTACGAACTGCTAAGAAAAAACGTCCTTTTTATGCAGTACACGAAATATCTCAAGAAGATGTGTTTGATTTGAAGAATCTTCAATCCAAAATTGCCATAAACTTCGACAAAGACGAAGATAACAACAGAGTGCTCGTTAGTAAATTCAAAATTATTGAATTCGACCCCCAATGTCCATGGTTTCTGTTCTTCAAGACAGAATACGAGGATGAACAGTTCAAGAAGCTAAATCTAACGAAACGAGGTCGAAAATCTTTATCAATAGATAGTATTAACAATATTGTTCTCGTACCTCTCTATACGACAAATTTACCGCTGACAAAAAAAAAATATGACCATTCACAGTTTCTTTGTAACAAAGGTGTCATAACTTCAACTCACCACGATTATTACAAAGAACTGACATTTACTACTCAGCAAGATATAGATGAAGAAGATATTGAGTAGAGAACTGTGTTATTCATGAATAATTCAGTTAGTCATTATTTCCGATGATCTTTCTTTTTTTTGCATTTCATTATTCATTCGAAGGATTCAGTTTCAATTCTGTCAGATCTTGAACGAAATTTGATTTGTATTGCTTGATTCAAAATGGACATAACACAAAGTTAAGATCATAAAAATCATTTGTAAATGTTCAGAATAGGTTCAACTTTGCCTTTGAATTCAATAAGTCGAAACGTAGAAATTAGAACGCAACCTATTGAGAACACTTCTTTTATTCTTATTCGCTATGATTTCTGTGGACTAAATTTTTTCTTTTTACTTAAATGAGTTACGTTACGTCCATTGTGAATCAAGCTCTTGATTTCAGAAAATGTTCCTTTTAGTTTGTAGTACCGATTCACTTGATCTCAGAAAATGTTCCTTTTACTTTGTAGTACCGATTCAGGAGAATTATTACCTCAATAAATTATTTTTCATGAATTTAAAATCCTTCACTTTATCTACACAACGAATAAGAGTATAGGCTATTGTGTTTTTGATCGAATGATACCAAATATACAGGAAGAAAACTATTGCCGAAACGTATTATCAGCTCATTACTATGTCCTAATTTTTCACAAATTTTTTCCTTAGCGAATATTAAGACTCAAAAATCAATTGTGATGTTCAAATGGAAGTACGAAATGAAAGAATTTTTGAAAAATATTCAATAGCTCTTGACTTATTCAAAAAAATGTGTCTCCTGAAAAGTTCGATTTTTGAAGTTAGTATAGTTCTGCATTCAACCGACGAAATGCATTCCTGAAACGAGTGGTCTACATGTCTGTTGACGTGTCTAAGGAACTGAGTCTCTTTTTCTACAGGCGGAGGAACAATGGGCCATTAGGCCTCGGTTCTGCCAGATAAGGCACCGCAAATGAAGAACGAGTGGTTAATTTAAAAATAGTTTGATTTATTCTAAATAGTTAGTTTTTTTTCTGCTTTTATCTTTTATCAATTCAGATCAAGAATTGCGAATCGTTTTATGAAGAATCTGTTTATCTGAACCCATCGATGAATATTATGAAGATGATAACACTGATGTCTTTCGAGATTTCTCTGATATTTAATATTCAATGTAATATTTGTTGGAAGGGTGGGGTAAGGGTTTTTTTCCGCTGCGGGTTTTTCCCTTTTCCCATTCAATCATTCTGCAGAACTGTTTGGTTTTTCCTGTGTTGCACCAACCTCTGCTAGGCACCCTTTCTGTCCTCCGATTCCGATTCTATCTAGATACTAGTAATGATATAAAAGAGGTTGAATACTTCAAACTACTGAAATACTCTGAACTCTTTGGTCACACATAAGGCGAAATCAGGCATTTTGAATTTTTCTCGAGTATTTGGATTATATCGTCGTAGAATATGTAGCGAACGGTGAAAAAAGGGTGATGTGAAAAAATAACACAATGAAAGCAGGGCCGTTCCTAGAGTGTATGCCACCCGCGTCAGGTCAAAATTTTGCCGCCCCATCAGGGCGGCAAATTCTAGAAGCGGCAAATCAGATTTTTCATTCCAAAACTTTTTTTTTTCAAAATCTAAAAGTCACCTGTTATTGAGGTGAAATCCAAAAGACGCCTCTTGACGTGACTTTTTAATCTCCACCACGTTTGTAGTCAAACAACTGAATGAAAATTTGATTAAAACACTAGAGTAATACCGGCAGAATAAGAACGTGAAGTTTTTTGAAATCCTGATATGATTTCATTTACCAGTATCCCAATCAGAATTTAAAGTTTGGCATAGAGCTTGTTGAACACCCTCTCTAAGGGTCAACGTCTGACTGCCCAATAATAAAGAATATTAAAAGTGATGAAATTCATCTTTGGATAGTCTAAAAAATAGTCAAAGAAACAAGCAATCGATGTTTTTCCTCCTTGGATACCGACTTAAACCTAAAACAATTTTTTTTTCAAATTTTCTTTGGTGGTGACTGGATCTAAAGATTTTTATTTCTAGGGGGGGTTTAAAAAACTTAAAAAAAAGAGTATCAATAATATGAACTCGTCAGTGACTTCACTTCATTAAACTGAATTACCTTAATTATTGGAGGTGAAGTCTATAGTTCCAAAATTTTTCAATTTCAACCGCGGAATTTTACATTCAAACGAAGATCCGTATATTGCTCTATCCGCTAATTGATACGAAAGTATGTGTTTCTGTCTGTTTTTTTCGAACGTCTCAAGTACGCATGTTGATGATAAAGCGCCGTAGTTTGAACAATTCGAAAACGCACCTTCAAATCAGGTTGAGGATGATGAATGAAATTTGATAATAGTTATAGTAGAAGGATATACCGTGTGGTTCAAAAGTCTGGAAACAGTGAATTCATTTCGCGCACATTCGGAAAATCGAAATTCTGACTCGAAAGGCCCTTATGTGAGATATCAGGCCAAACATTGAAATTTCAAATGCAAATCCATGTTTTCATTGCACATTGGGACTAAGAGAAAAATTTTTCATTCGAATTGGTTAAACCAAAAATTTTTTCGTCCATATTTGAGCCCTATGCAACATTAGTGGTTCAAAAATCCGGAGGCGTTCATTCAAATCAGGATACAAATTTTCATATTCTGATAATAAGGTTCTTACGAATTTTTCTCGATGAATCGATTAAACCGATCGGATTTCGATTATAGAAGTACTTATACGAGATGAGAGGTCCAACATTGAAATATCAAATGCAAATATTCCTATTAAATTTCAGATTTGGATTCAGCAGGAGATTTTACATCCAAGTTAGTTGAAACAAAATTTTTCATCCATTTTTGGGCCCTATTTGCAGCGTTTTTCGTTAAAAATTCGAAGTTGGTCATCATACCTCTCATAAATCCCATAGAGCCCAAAATCTGATGTCCTAATCGATTTCTCGAGAGAAATTACCGATGACTTCAGCATGAGAATATGAACAAAAACGCCATATTAGGCGTTTAACCATTTAAAAAAGACGGGTTTACGTATAAGGAACCTATGAGCCAAAAATCTGATGAGCTCATTCGATTCAATATTTATATTGAAATCTTACATCAGCTTGTTTGAATGTTCAAGTTAGGAATACTGCCACCGCACCGGAAAGAATTTTTATTAGGTCAAATATCAAATCGAGAAACGAGAACAGTAAAAAAATTTACATGTCATCCGGATATTTTGAATTTTTCCTAAATACGAGAGCAGGTATAATCAATAGAAAAACAGGCCGGCGAAATTTTGTTTTTCTGGGGCGGCCCTGCCACCCCTGCTGACTGCCGCTTGCGTGCGGGGGCACGCGCTGCACCCCCGGTAGGAACGGCCCTGAATGAAAAGTTGAATTGGGCACCATCGCAACATCATTTTTCCTGGAAAATGAACGAATTCAAGGTTACTTTTTTTGTAAAGTAACTCATACTATCATGTCACCGAAAGTAATAATTTCTTTTCTTTGAAAGGAATTCTTCCTGGAAATATAAATGATATTGAAAACTGGTTTATTTTGTTGGTTTTCAATGAATATCGAGATTTTTTATGAATTCAGGGCAGCATTAGAATGAATATTAAATGTTTTATTATGAGAATATTTTATTACCAAGAATGACGATCCTGAAAAATATTCTGTTTTCTTGTGTTATAAAATGTTTGATTTATCTATGAGAGATAATTTCCTTTCATTGGGGTACCGTAGCGGACTTCCAACATCTGAAGTGTCGAAAAATCATCACCTGGAAGGTCGTATCCGGCTTGAAAAACCCTCACGACCAGAGAGCAACAGTTTGTGGATTTTGAATTTGAATATCGAAGGAATTTCGAAAGACAAGTGTGATTACGTTTCCAAATTAGCTGATGAACATGATATCGAGGTGATTCTTCTCCAAGAAACCCACAAGGCAACAGAAAAATTCCTCGTGAAAGAGGACAGTTGAAAGGTTATTTATTAATTGATTTTTTACAAGTTTAGCTTGTTATGTTGAAAAATTATCAGTTCGAAATTTTCAACCGATTCGGAAAGGGGAAATTGATGGATTTTTTTTCATTTCCTCCAAATTCTGTGACATTTCTGTCAAAAATATTTATAAACCTGCGAATATTATTTGGATAAGAAATCTGAATATTGATATTTTTTTAAAGTAGCAGATGCATTTCTAAAATGCATTTGATTCATTCTGAATAATCGGTTCATTTTCTGCTTTTGTCTTTTTGCATTTCAGATTGAGAATTGCGAGTCGTTTTGGGAAAAATCTGTTTATCCGAGTCCATCGACGGATAACATGAAGATGATCACACTGATGTCTTTCAAGATTTTCCTGATATTTGATATATTATGTTATTTTGTTTACGGGAAGATAGATTTTTTCGGCTGCGGTTTTTTTCCCTGGCTGTATAGTGTCGTATGATACTAGTGATGATAGTATCGTATGATTCTATAGTATCATGCGAAGAATGATATGATACCCCGATTTTTTTTTACCTCATCTCAGGTACTTTTTGTTTCAACATTTATTGTTTTATTTTAGATCTTTTTTTCATAAGAATATCTAAATAAACACACCTACAACCAAAATATCGTTGCATGCGAATTGGGAGATATTTTATCATCAAGAAATAAATGCATTATCCGAGTTCAGAATTTACCCGACAAAACCTATTATTTTGTCAAAAATTTCGATACCAGTTATGGGTAATCTGTTAAATTTATAATACCGAATAAAATGCAGTCTAACATTTGATAATGCAAAAATCACTTACGATATTTATTTCATTAATTTGAATGAACTAATTTGAACAGGGTGTAACAAATTCGACGGACTATTAGACGTTTCTGGAGAACTGGACCTACTTGAAATCTGAATATTATGATTATGATATTGTTTAACATTATCTACCGAGCTCAATCACTCTTAGAGCCTGACCACTCTCAGTTTTTCTGGAAATGAGAAAAATTCTGTAATTTTTTTTTCTGTTCTTTCGTTCTCATTTCGATGAAGTATTCGATTATGAATATATTATTTTGAAAATCGCTGCTTCTGTCGAAATTCTTCTCGAAATATCGAGAGAATATGAGATAAGGCTATTCGGTATCATGTTTGGTATTTTTATTCTGAATATCTCATGCACAAACCGTTCTTCACATATGTGAAGTCAAAGACTGTGAAATAATTGTAAATTTCTAGAATTTTAAAAAACTCGTTACAGGGCGTCCCAAACGTTAGGTCAGAAATTTTGATGGAGATTCGTTCATAACTTTCGTTTTTCAAATTAGAAATTAAATTTTTTATTATGAATGTTTTTATCGCCTGAAAGTCAATAGAATATTGAAAATTAGTGGCGTACAGACAGAATTGAATTCTGATAGTGAATGAATTTCCCTTCTAACCATAACATCCGAAAGAATTCTTTACGAATGCCGTAGATCATGAAGAATTGATACTAACAACTAACATCGAATTTGGGGAGAATCGCTAGCCGAAAATCAAATGACACCTACAACTTTCCTGATGGTTCAGTTGGTTAGTGCGTCGGGCTAGTCATTCGGAAGTCGCAGGTTCAAGTCCTGTTCGAGAGGGTTATTTTTCGAGAATTCAATTCTGTCTGCACGCCACTAATTTCAAATTTTTTATTTTTTTATAATTTCGTTGAGTATTGGGAAGAAAATGATGACAATGATGAGTTATTTTTGTGCCGAAATTTTTTATTTCATGTGGTAGGTACTTACAGTCAAATTCATAAAATCTGATTCGACCAATGATGAATGAATTCAGAAAGAAGGTCTATCACTGATGAATTTTTAGAATAATTTATTTTTCATGACCAGAGATCATTCATTGTTGATATGAAACCGATTTCATTAATTCAACTCGACTTACTTATGACAATCACGAAATAATAAATATCTAGAGAAGCGTTCTTTTCATGAACATCAATTTACTATATCATTATTAATTCGAGAAACGAAAGTATTGGCCAATCTTGATCAAAAAATTTTCACCCAACATTTGGAACACTGTGAGTTTTTCAGAATTCTAGAAATTAACAATATTTCCACAGTCTCTGACTTCGAAAATGTTACCACAGTTTCTGCATCGAATATTTAGAATGATAGTAATAAACACAATACCGAATTCTCTTATCTCTCTATTGTTTTAGTTTTTTAATGATAATATTTATTCAAAATTGAGAACTGTATCCCAATTGGAAACAGAAAAGCAATAATGAGTTTTTATTTTTGTTATACCTTCTATAAGTCAAAGTGTTCAGGCTTCATGAATATTTTAGCTCGGTAGATAATGTCGGACAGTATCATAATCCTCATTTGTGAGATTCCAAATAATTCTAACACTTATTGACCGAAAATACTCGATCTTTCGTATCTATTTATTGAATTTTGATTTCGTAGAAGAGCTTGAATACCTTTCGTAGTAGAATTGCACCTCATTCAAACACAAATGCATTGGTTTTCGAATTGCCTTCTGCAACAGTATAAGAGGTTATTTTCTCTATTTCAATCCAATTTTCTTAAATAGTTACTGTCGAAATTCTATGGGAAATTCAGATTATACATCCCTGCAACATTCATATTGTATTTTGGCTATTGGTGAGACTGCTATTAAAAATGATAAATTCTGGTATTTGAATTGACGTGTGTTGGAAATTTGTTGAACCAGAAGTCACTAATGACAAGTAAAAAACAAAAAATATAATGAAAACAATGCTGTGATGCGTTAGATCAAACGGGCCGCGAACCCTTAGATGGGATGCTTGCAACAAAACAAAGAATAACCCTTCACAATCTGAGATCCATTTTGTTTTCACCTGATAACTTAGTGTCGAAAATCGTTTTCTCTTTCATGAATTGATCCCCTTGTTGAACCGAGGTATAAATATAACTGGAAAGCAGATAACATCACGAAAATACTGGTAGTTAGACCGAGAAGAAATCCAAAAACAAAAAGGGCTGTCAATGTAGTATTGAGATCATCATTTATAAAATATTCATAGATTTCAATTCAACCCAGTGTGGCAACCGAAAATTAGTGGTGAATTCTAATAGCCACTCAGTTCGTAGCATACGTGCTTAGGCACAATTCTCGACGAACACCATGTAATTATGGTTGATGAAATGTTGATATGAGGGTCATAAGGGGTGCCGAATGTGCACGCATCGAATATCGATAAGTGTCACTGTTCCTGTCCATTGTTCCAAATTTTATAGATTCAGATGTCTTAGGTGTTACCTTTTGCGTTTGACATCCAGCCTAATCGAAATATGATCTGATGATACCGTCGTAGCCCGATCGAGTTTGAAATTACATTCCCAAAATTCTCCCGCGGTAGCTGTTATTGCAGGAATTTTTATTAAGTTTTGTCTCTTGGGCTTCCTCAGTCTGAATGTGAGAATTCTCAGTTGCATTGAGGGGGTCTCATTTCCAACTGCAGCATTTAATATTCGAAATCCACTCTAATTTGAATGTTGAATCAGGTTGAATTCGATTTCTATGTAATTCCCGTCATTCGCGAATACGAAAATAACTGTGGTATGTGATTAATATGTGTACATGTTTATATCGAATGTTCATTCCATGTGTCTCCTTCTCATAGGTACTGGAGTCTAGACATATTTCAATTCGGCCCAATTTCAATTTATGAAGAGGATTTACTACCATATTAAGCATTCTTTATATTTTATATACAAACAACAATATCGCGAGTTACTGCAGAGTCTCTAGATGGTGGAGGTCGAGTTTATGTGATCTTGACAGATATACAACGTGCCTTCTAAGCCGTTGACCATAAAGTGCCCTCAATCTCCTGTCGAACATAGCTGATCTGATAGATACAGCACCGTGTATTTTCATTCAGCCTTTTCATTTGAGATGACCGCTATCCTTATTTCTCCTTAGCCTCTTTTGTTTTTGGCTATATTTAGATATGTTTAGGTAAGATTCCAGTCACCTGTACTTTCGAGCATTTCGGCGAGTTTTCACTATAAGCAGATGAATTCTCAGGAATACGGTTGAGGAGCATAAAACCATAAATTTCTATACAGGATGTTTTACGAATTTATTTTCTGCACCGTACACGATCTCTTCTCGCGTTTCGACACGTTATGATTACGCATTAAGGCGAAACTATATTTAATTTTCACTAGAGGCGTCCGTACAGACCTCGCTCCGAAAAAATTCGGTGGAGAAATTTGTACGCCAATGATTTATTTCGAATTGAAATAACTTACTTAATCATATATAACAGTAAGAATGCTCTTAGTTTTTTACCTGCGACGAATACTTTGTGAGAAGAAAAATAAAATGTAATTCTATCAGAGAAAATTACGAAATTCTTTGATTCCTTCCAAAATGCAATTTCATCTACAAAAGTCAAGAAATTTTCTGATTTCTTCACAAAAGCAGAAAATAAATTTCAAGGCCGAAAAATGTGTAGAGTGCCGAAAAATAATTTCGAAAACATTTTTTTTTATTTCAACACCCCGTTTATCAGAAACAATGCCTCAGCCTCAGAGACCCATAGTCCTTGAAATTATTTGAGGATTAAGATTTCGAAATCGCATAACCTAATTCCGAAAATGAGTCGGCATTCGAAGCACATGCTGAATTTGCCTTTAATATTTTTTTTTCTGATGAAATATTCGTCTCAGATAAAATACTCAAGGGACAATTCATACTGCGAATCATATGGTCATTAGGAAAATAATTTAAAACTGAACAAAAATCATCGGCGTACCAATTTCTTCACCGAATTTTTTCAGACACATTGGTGAAAATTGAACATCGTTCAGTATCGGAAAAAATGTGCCTCAAATGCAACACCCTGTATCCCAGAAACAGTGCTCCAGAGACCCATATTTCATAGAAACATCATGTATCATGAAATCATCTGAGGATTGCGATCCCGACTATATGGAATCTTATTTTGAAACACCGTGTAGATTGAGCATTTAAAATGGACTTATGAAGTACAATTTCCTCAATTAAACGAGAAAGAAGACACCTATTCACATGTTTATTCTGTTTTTTCGAGAAACATAATTTGCTGAACACCCCAAGTCACCAGGATGTCTATTTCTCATGCTCATTATTCAAATTAGCTTTATTCACCTCCGTATTGCGACAACGCTTCTAAAATAAGAAAATCTTTACAGAAGTTTTTTCACTACTTTTCCCTGTGCTATCGAAACTTCAGAATCACTCCAAATTTTAGAGAAATTAAAAACAATCAAGGTGTTTCAAATAAAAATCTGAATGCGCTCTGTTTTTTCTCAATAGCCAGACAATTTCGAAAAAATATATGATTATATATGTCTGAGAGTAGATTTCGAAAATTCTGAGAAGCAGTCTCAAAATTACGTAGAAAGTGTAATTAAAAACTGAAAATCTCTGTTTCAAATGCTACATAGTATTTCGAGAGACACTCCTCGAGTCTGTCTTATGATATAATTATAACTCATGCTTCATGAGTTAATTCGACACCTTACAATTGTGGAATATCGGATTCTATAGCCCTTTCGGTTAAAAAGATATGAATCAAAATCAAAACCTTCGATTTTGTTGGTCGAAAAATGTTTTTTCGAAATCTTCGATGCTTAAACTCGGGAGTATATCATTATCATGATTGTGAAATTGTATTGCATGTTGAAAATCACAATGGCACACTATAATTTCCATTCTGAACGAATTAATTTTTTCCGGTAAAAAGTACTGAAAAAACTGCAGTTCCAATGCTGCAGAAGTTATAGCCAATTTCAAAAATTGGAAAAATTACAAAATCACCTTGTTGCATGGAAACTAGACACCATAGCGATTTGTCGTTTTCAGCAAATCATGTTTGTCGAATAAAAGAGGACATGACATATGAATCAGTGTTTTTCTACTAAATCATCGAAATATGACTACCCCTTACAAATCAGAAAAGCAAAGTCAGTAGGTTGTGGTTGATTTCCACCATCAGATTAAGGTTCCGTGACACGTTTGATATTTTTCTGAAGTTTTACTGTTACACCATCCGAATAAATTGTTCGAATCTAATGTTTTCTGTAATTTCAGAAGCTTCATAATGAATTGAAAGTACTATTGATGATAGGTACTGTCTGTTTTCAATTTTTGAATGGAATCAATCTTTGTGTTTTCAGGAAATCGAGATTTAGTATTGCTCGATTCGATTTGAGTTTCAAGTTTGGTTTACTAGCCGAGAAAATAGTTGCTTTCGATGTGTTGAGATTAGAAAACAACATCAATAAATTATTTGAAATTTTCAGATAATATTAAATTTTTCAGAGAACATCGAGAAATGATATTTAATTTCATTCAATCATTCTATTTTGTAATGTGTTCCCTTTGCAAGCTATAGAATAAGATGATGTTTTCAGTTCGAGTAATGCTATTAATAACGAAACTGTTCACAATGCGCGTTTGTTCAAGCACTTGATCGCTTCTAGTTATGCTTTTTCTGCTTCTCTATATCGAAAAATTTGCTGATATTTGTTCAGATTGTTTACAATTTCAAAAGGCGTTGAACGACGATTTGAATTATTGAATTTCATGGGTTTTTTAAAAAACCATTCATTGTGAGAACATATTTCTCATTCGAATGTCACACATTAATTGCGTTCAATTTTCTCCAGCCACGTTTCCAGACAATACAGGACTCAGCGATTCCAGACAGTGCCTGAGAGAATCCTCGCCCGGTTCGACAACCATCGACATATCGTTTGCCGGAAACCACCTGGACATCCCGCGCACTGGGGAAAATCCCAACTTACTGAGTCCGGAAGTGATTAATCAACGAAGAAATTCCAGGAGACCGAGTATACTCCCAGTCCCAGACATGTTCACGAATTCGACATTGAATATAAGCCAAGACGCTGGGGATGAGGGAGACGAGAGCGACGATGAGCTCGAAGACGACGTTCCTTGGAGATCACCTAGTGAAAAAATAGCGTGAGTTTTGTGTTTTGAATTAAACTTGTCGAAATGAGTTCTGCTCGGGTTGAAGATCGAGTTTGAGAATGTATGATATCAGGGATTGTTATCTCATTATGTTTTGTCCAGAACGCTCGAATTCCTGTTTCAATGGTGAACCACTGAGTTTTTGAAAACTACCTACTTGATTTAAAATTTACAAAAGATGAAAAATTGTGACGAACTATTCGTACCTACATCAATTTGGAATTGGAACATTTTCCGAGTGGCTTCAAACAAAAGTTCTAGGGAATTTATTAAGTATATATATTCTTATGAAAAAGAGAGCTAAATACAATAAATGTTGAAACAAAAAGTACCTGAGCTGAAGAGAAAAAAACGGGGTGTCATAACTTTCTTCGTATGATACTATATGATCATACGATACTATGATCACTAGTATCATACGATACTATACAGCCAAGGGAAAAAACCTCAGCCGAAAAAACCTGTCTCCCGGTAAAAAAAAATGACATAAAATATTAAATATCAGGAAAATCTTGAAAGACATCAGTGCTATCATCTTCATGTTATCCGATGGGCTCGGATAAACAGATTCTTCCCAAAACGACTCGAAAAGAAACGGATTATTCCGAAGAAATCAAATGCATTTTAGAAAAGCATTTTCTACTTTAAAAAACACCAACATTCAGATTTCTTAACCAAATAGTGTTCGGAGGTTTATAAATATTTTCACAGAAATATCACTAAATTTGAAATAAATGAAAAGAACTCCATCAATTTCCCCTTTCCGAATCTGTTGAAAATTACGAACAGATATATATATATATATATATATATATATATATATATATATATATATATATATATATATATATTCTTTTGAATAAGAGAGCTAAAATAATACAATAAATGTTGAAACAAAAAGAACCTAAGCTGAGGTAAAAAAAAGGAACGGGGTACCACAACATTCTTCGTATGATACTATAGTATCATACGATACTTTCATCACCAGTATCATACGATACTATAGAGCCAGGGGAAAAAACCTCAGCCGAAAAAACCTGTCTCCCCTTCAAAAAATAAAATAAAATTGTTCTGAATATTCTATATAGAAGGACATCACGATCAGCGGGACGACCCTTCGGAGGAAGGATTTCCAAACACAAACTCCAACCTGAAAATAAAAAAAGCCAGAACAGCAAGAGAATTCAATTTATACTTCATCAAATTGATCTGAAATTTTCAACCCATTGCAAAAATGAGTTTGATATATTGTGTATGGCTCTAATGACATCTTGGAATTTATAAATCGAACAATTATTAATTAGGTGTTCAACTGTTTCCTCTGATTCACCACATTCACAATTAGGACTATCAACCGAATTCCACTTGAAAAGCATGCTGTTGGTACGACCATGACCTGTTCTTATTCGATTAAGAAGGGACCATATTCTCCTGGGAAGGTTAAAACCAGGAACTTTATTCGATGGAACAGATATTAGATCTTTATTAGATAAAGAACATACATCCCATTCGGATTTCCAGATTTCGTTGTAGCTGAAGTTCGAATTCAGAAAGTTATTCGACCAAATAGGTTTAAGAGATTTCAGTCTTGGAATTCTATTTTCTGGAACGTAGAAAAGTATCGGAAAAGAATCCGGAAATGAATTGAATTTATTCCAAGAATTCCAAGTTGCAGACTGTCTTCGAATATGGGGAGGAACTATATTCGATAGCACTGGTAGCCATTGGATAGGTGTAGATCGGATGGTTCCAGTAATTATTCTCATTGAAAAATTGAGCTGTGCATCGATTTTCTGAACATGAACACTATTGAGCCAAACAGGGCAACAATATTCAGCGGTGGAAAAAACCAGGGCAAGGGCTGCTGTGCGAAGTGTAGTCGGGTCAGCACCCCATGACGTACCAGCAAGTTTCTGTAGAATGTTATTTCTCGTTTTTAGTTTCATTCGTAAGTCATCCAAATGTGCTTTGTAATTCAGAGAGGAATCTAATTTAACACCTAAGTATTTGGGGGTAAAATTATGTTTCAAAGGAAAGTTCCCGAAAAGGACATTTAATTTTCTGAATTTTTGTTGGTTATTCAAATGAAATAACGAAACCTCAGTTTTATTTGGATTTGGACACAAACGCCATTCGAAAAGATAATTTTTCAAAATTTTCAGATCAGAAGTTAAATTTTCCTCAATACTTCTAAAATCAGAATGACGGAAAGCGTAAATGATAATTTTTCAACATAACAAGCTAAACTTGCAAAAAATAAATAAATATATATCCTTTCAACTGTCCTCTTTCACGAGAATTTTTTTCTGTTGCCTTGTGGGTTTCTTGGAGAAGAATCACCTCGATACCATGTTCATCATTTAATTTGGAGACATAATCACACTTGTCTTTCGAAATTCCTTCGATATTCAAAATCCACAAATTCTTGCTCTCTGATTGTGAGGGTTTCTCAAACTGGATACGAACTTCCAGGTGATGATTTTTCGGCACTTCAGATGTTTGAAGACCGCTACGGGACCCCAATGAAAAGAAATTATCTCCCATAGATAAACCAAACATTTTATTACACAAGAAAACAGGATATTTTTCAGGATCAAAAACTACGATATATTCCGAGAATTTATGAAGTAAAAATCTGATAGGAACAGGGAAATTCGAGAAAAAAATCCAAGGAGTCGAATCATCGACTTTGACTATTCGAATTTTATTGAAGCCCTCATTCTGTAGTTTCGAGACAAGTTTTGACTCGTCCAAATTAAGACTAATTCTCTTGAATTCCGAGGTGATAACCCCCAAATTTCTGGTCTATAAACATATATGATAATGAAAAGATGGAACTCATCAAATAGGGAATATTCATATCAGCATAATTCGGTTGAATACTCCTGGTGATGCCACAGGGGATGGAGAAGGGTATACTAGGTTGTTCGACAGAAGCTTTCAGTTCTGGTCCGGTAGTTGGTTTTTGGATCTGCACCATTTTTTCACTTTATTCTAATAGAACATCATTAAAGACAGGAAAACTAATGAAAACAAAATTCAAATAAGTTCTCCATCAAATGAAATTTTCATCTGTTGTTCCACCATAATGGGTAGAATTCCTGTCTGTTTTCTCCTTGGTGATAGATAATCGAAGTAAAACATTCTTTAATTGAATTATTTCATATGAATTCAGGGAAGCCTAATCTTTCTTCTATTTGATATAAAGAAATTTCTTAGGTATGGCATTAGTTTAAATTTCGGTTTCTTCTGGGATGATTGCAATGAAATTGATTCACCTTAGAACTCTCAACTAGGTTGTTCTATTCACTTATCTTGGCAACCCCAATTTTTTCGAAAACGTCCACATAGAAATCTGCGGAATAAATGAAGACGCCGGGCGTCGTGGCGCTATCAACATTTTTTTTTCCAGGGATATACCTTTTTTATCATGTCATTCTTAAGATAATTTTATTCCCATTTTTTTTTTCGGATACAATTTTTATCCACATCTAACCGTCAGCGATCTGCAGTTTGTTTTATGTTAGTTCTATTCCATTTATTTTATTCTGTTTTGTGATAGTATGCCTTTATTCGGAGACAAGGATATGATTTTGTGACTTGAATTCAAGAAATCTAGTTTTCTGAACAATCTGCCTCCTCAAATGAGATTAAATATGTGGATACAGCAAGATGGGGCTCCATGTCACAACGCTGCCATTGGGATCAAGAATTCGAAAATAAATGGACCCTTATATTTTGACCAAAGTAACTTGAAATGATATAACTTATGTTTTGATCATGATGACTAGATGACCTAGATATGATTTTGTTTCGTAAAATGACGAAGGTTTTGTAACAAACTATTTTTCTTTCATTGTATTCATTAAATATTATATTTTATTACAATAAATATTTTTTTTTATCACAAACGAAACATTTCGAATCATCTGTTCTATATACCGACCATTCATAAACTATATCATTTCCCTCTTTCATTATAAAAGTTACTTGGGTCAATATATGAGGTTTCTTTATGCGTTTCTTAATCCTTAATTTCAAATGGTCCAAATTATTAGAATCAGTTTGGTATACCATGTTTGTCAGGGTACCCCTCAGAAAGTAATCCATGAGGTTTATGTCTGGCGATACCGGATCGGTCCATTGGTTCCTATCCATTTATTTTCGAATTCTTGATATAAATATCTCTTCACAATGGCAGCGTTGTGACATGGAGCCCCATCTTGCTGTATCCACATATTTCATCTCATTTGAAAAAGCACATCGACTAGGAAACTAGCCTTCTTGAATTCAAGGCACAAACTTGCATATCTGTCTCCTAATAAAGGCATAACACCACAATACATAATGAAATAAATGGAAATGATCATATCAGAAGATTGCTGTTGGAATAGTACCAATAAATATTTGCAGCTCATAAATATTGTTGAAAATGATTTTTTGTAACTGCAGAAAAGGATGCAAGGCGTCATGCACCTTCAGGAAGTCTTTTTTGTAACACTACATGTAGGGAATGTGTAAGTCTTAACTGCCAAAACAGTTGTCCAATCTTTGGCAAGGATAAAAAAATAATTGACAGTGTCGACAGCCACTCAGAATTATATTAATTTCATAACAAAAAAGTATTAATTTCATGTGAATAAAGTTAGGTATGAATGAATGAAATGTTGAAATAATATTTTCATTTGGTTATTTGGAACAGATAGGGGGTGGGGGTTGAAAAATTAAAATAACATTGATACAGAATTAAGACTTATTTTCACACATTTTATGCTGGAAGGGGGCGGTCTATAAGGTCTTGAAGTATATGAAGACCTTTAATTAACTTCATAAAATCCTTCTTAGGCCCAAAAAGTACTTTCACTCACTTCAAAACAAGTTTAATTTAATTTTGAATAAAGGGGGTGGTTTTGACCCCCTCAGACAAGTATAGCCTATATCCGAAATTTCATCAAAATCGAAGCATCTTGATAGATTTCGGACTTAATAGGTAAGGCCTTATTTCAGACCTCATTGACTGGACTCATTGTACAGGACAATTTTTTGTCCAATTTCAAAGTGATAGTTTATAATAATATTGAAGTTGCTTTTTTACTTATCGATCGAGGCAGTACGAAGTCTCTCGGGTCAGCTAGTCCAATATAAAGAAAACATCCAATAACCCAATATATGCACTTTTTTTGAGACAATCACTTCAGTTGTCGTATTCTGAATCTGAAATGAAGAGATCACGAATAAAAAAACAAGAAAGTATTTCTTATCTACTGTCGACAATAAGGACTTTGAACTACGATTCGGAATTCTTCAAGTTCATGCCTCTGTAAATGTACCAATATCATAATTGGTTAATACGGAATAAAACGAAATTCAATTCCATATTTTCACGATTGGCCTGATGGTTTTGAAAAGTTTATTATTTTTTCATGGTGGTATAATCAAATTGTATCCTGAGACGAGAGAAAAATAATTATTTTGCCAGATGCAAATGGGGCAAATTCCCATTTCAAGAAAACCTCGAAACAAAGAAATCTCATTTAGAGCAACGTCTGCTGGTAATATAATTCTGCAATTTATTTGAACCTTGAATTGGTACAGAAACATAGTGACTGTGGCGAAATTAATGAGAAAATAAAAGCATAGATTGTGTAAGAGCATTTCAATAGATCTTTGGAGTCCTCTGTACTTTCTTCGACTCGTCAAGTATTCAAGAGTTCTGTTAATGAAATGGCACTCCAGAGATTTTCGGAGTATCTGATTCATTTGGGATATTAAAAATATTCGAATTGAATCAACGTTTTCCCATTTCATTCCATATTAGTATGGGAACCCTTATTCCAAATCGAATTTGTATTTCATATATTTCCAATTTCATTCTATCCATCTTATAGAACCAGGCAATGAGTGACTGAAAAATCAATCGAATTTGAGCTGCAGCTGAATATAAAAGAATACAAATCAAACCGTCCAGTTAATCCATCTGATATTCTTGTTTGAACGATTAGGCACAAAACATATTCAACAACTTCTGAAACTGAAC
Organism: Hippodamia convergens; assembly: GCA_038502775.1. Classification (NCBI taxonomy): domain Eukaryota; kingdom Metazoa; phylum Arthropoda; class Insecta; order Coleoptera; family Coccinellidae; genus Hippodamia; species Hippodamia convergens. The sequence goes on from CM076613.1 coordinate 15,345,923, forward strand.
AGAATCTAGATTAAAATAAAAAAACCTGTTATGTCTGTGTTTTTTTGCCTGGCTCAAAATAGCAGATGGAAAAGTTTCTGCAAAACATAACTCGAAATGAGAAACAGAAATCTAGCTTGTTGTCATTTAGTACCTACTAATATCCACAACACATTCAACTCCTCTTTTACTCTGGACCGGTTATCCTGCCGCATTTACAGAAAGCAACAAATTGCGTTTTCAACATTGATATTAATGATGAGTAATGGATTCTCATGGAATGTTTTTTATATTGAGATTAAATATATTGAGGATATAATGTCCTAATTCATGCGAAGACTGTCTTTCTTGCCCTTGACTGCTTGCCCGAACTGGGGTGGAATATCATTCTTGTCAATAATTTTCTGCATGTACAACATGTGTTGTTTTTAAATTTTTGAAACCGAATCCGGTGTATATCTTCTGTCAGTGCCTCAATTTATTTTCAGCTTTCAAGGTTGCCTGATGAAGGTTATTTGAGCCTATGAATTTATTCTGTTGATAACTATTTTCAATTTATTTTGAATATCCATAATACTTTCAGAAATTGAAGAATAATTTCAAATTTGAAGAGGAAATTAGATTGCTCCTTATAAACAGGAGAAGCAATAATTTAATGATTCTGCTTATCGAGATTCAGAAACTATGGGCGCATTCACCGAACGTAACAGTTGTGCAACTGTTGCGGAATCGTACGATGGCACATACGCTACAAACTCAATACATTCTAGAGCAGTGGGCAGTGGGCATTATTGGGATCTCTTTCAATTTCTGATAGGTAGCGTTATCTCCGTTCAGTGAATAAGACTCAATTCTGTCGTACGAATTTGCTGAAATAAATTAAATTGAAATTGTGGAAATTTTTCGGTGGTATAAAAATAACAGTTTCACATCCTAACGTTCGGTGAGGAAATTCAAATTTTTCATGACTGCAGGTGGAGAAATTGATTTATTCGAGTTTTGATTGTCAAGAAAGTCTCTAATATCGAAAAATGATAGACTACTCATTTTGTTTCATGAACTTTGATTTTTTACATCTATTGTAATTCACAAATTAAAACTGAAATCAGAGAACAATGAGGGTAAAAATGAACCTATGAGGTGAAACGACTGGCTTATCCTGTTTTGTTTTATTCTGAAAAGTTGTTTCGAAACAGTAATACACTATCGGGAGATTTTTTCAATACTATTTTTGTTTTTACTTTACAATTACTATAGCAGAATCAATTAAAATGGCCACTTCGTGAGATTCCCACTGATTTGTCAGGGGAAAATTATATCGAAGAAGTTCTTGTCTAAAAATGAAACAAGAAATAACTTTTGAACTATTGAAAATTGTAACTTTTCTGGCACTATTTCAGACTCCTTTATCGGATAAATTTGGAATTTTCGAAATCATTATAATTTGTAAATTGTTATAATATGTCACTAGGTAGTGCCATTGTTATTTCATAGAACAAAATTTCAACTGAGTCGCTATAATTTTCATAGTATGATCAAACTAAAATTATCGTCATTTTGACTGAGAAAATGATTAGAGGGAAGGGAAATTCTAATGAAATGAGCAATCAATCCTGTTTTCAATTAAATCTAGAAAAAAAAAACAGGTTCAAGTGGAATTTTATCAACGGCAGTATACGAACGTGTGATTTCCACGAATTGCGAAAGCTTGCTCAGATTTTGACGCGAATTCGAATCAAATTCAAAGTGAAATTTGATCAGATCACTGCTCCAAGACCAGGAAAGACAAACCAATTTTGTAATCTCACCAGATCAAAACGGAGTTTATGAAAAAATTTATAAAATGCAACGTCCATAAAATATTCTAATACGAATGAACTGTGAGAGACAGAGGGGCAAATTTGGTCCAATATATTTCCTGAAAAATTACAAAATCGGAAATTTTGGTTATCATTCAATAGTTCGGTTTTATATGTTTGAAACTTGCTGATATTTTCCAGCCGGACATTTAGCAGGTAATACACTTCTGGAAAAGAAAAACAATAATAGCTCTCAGTGGTTAAATACTTCGAAGACACTGTTGTGAATACAAGTACCTCAGATTGAACAGCTACGTTTGAGAGTAAAAACGGAATGGTGAAAATCATGTAATATGAATAATGCTCAGCAAAGTGTTCGATGCTGCTTTCGAGTATTTCGAGAGTATGGAACTAGTGTAAAAAGAGTTCCTCCCAACCTTTTAAATACGTTCTAAGGAAACAGAATGAAACAATAAACAGAAAATTCTTTGCCTTCACGGAGGCCACAGAGAAAACATTTTTGAAACATAGATGAATTCGAAATAGTAATCTAATCCGAGCCTGAGAATTGAAAATGGTACTCATTTCGATCATTAATATCGCGAATTATTCTACGCTTAAAAAAATCTCAACTAGGTGTTCAGCTGGTCAGCCTCATCTCAAATAATGATCAAATTTTAAATTTTTTGTCCACTTGATGATCAATATGATGATAAAACCGTGAAATGAAATTTTATTTTTCGCTGGTTTCCCAAAAAAAAATTAAAAACCTGCGAAAAAATTCATTGTGTGAATGGATCAAGCTATCATATATCACGACCTTCAAAACATATTTTCGCGCCATCTGCAGCATCTGTCACTATCATATTGGAACCCCCTGAATACTTTCGAAATGTCACGCGGCTGATCATTCGAAGTCTTGTAAACATTTTCATTTCGTATTCACAACACTTATTCAATGAAAATGGGCAAGATTTACACGACAATTTAGTTGTTTTATTTAGTCTGATAGAGCGCTCTGGGGCTATTTCAGGATTGATGTATAAGCGTTCAGAGAACTTTTCTAGTACATTTAATAGAACTCCTTGTTAATGCAGATGCCTAGTTGTACAATTTTGTTTACTTGTATACAGAGGGCACTGCAGATACGACACTGTCATGTTCAGTAGTTCAATATGTTAAGTTAGTGAATTTATATTAGGGTCTATGACAGGAAGTGTTCTGTGTCTTAGAGGTAGAAAGAATATGTTCAAGACGACAGTGTGTATTGTGTATGTTTAAAATAAAGAGAATCTTTTAGAATTTTCTTTCACTCCTGAACTTGTCCTGTGAATGAACATACGTTCTACTATACGACAAATGTAAAACGTCTATGCAATTCCTACCATTTTTCGGTCAATTTTGAGACGTCTTTGTGACTCTAGTGACATTAATATAACCACACGAATGTATAAAAATGTGACATCATCAATTCCGGATGGATACCAAGCGATCAATATTTGTTAAAGCTGATATATTAACAATCTCTGTGAATGCGATATCTCGAAATTAGGAAAATTTTTCCCATATCGAATTGATTTGACTGTAAAATATATGACATTTGTGGTGCTAAATTTCCATGGGCTACATAAAAAAAATAATATTATAGAAATACCTTTTTGTTGATAAAAGAAATATATTTCTGTTGATTTTCGTCCTAATATTCGATAATTCATCGATGATTAAATGAAAAAAAAAAACTCAAATCATATTCTCCAGCCAAAATCACAATTTCTCATACATTTAGTTTTTCGTTTCAATATGGAGGTTGATGATAAGTCTCTTTGCTATTCGCAAAGTGGCTCCTTCTCAATCTAACATTCCGTTGACAGATGACACTTTTATATAAATATTGGTTCTGTCAGGTACTTCAATCGAATCTATATACAACTAGGGATGGGTATCGATTATTCGAATAATCGGAATAATCGATGTTTTGACAAAATATGTTTTTTTAATCGATATTTCTTATGTTCGATTAATCGCATAATCGAAGTTTTTTCCAACGATATATTCACCACATAATCAGTAACTACTTATGGACTTCCAATCAGAGTTAACTTGAAGAATTGTTGTTGTTGTTCATGATTTGCAATTCGCAAATGAGTCTATTCAAAGTTTTCTATTGAATTTACCTGCAGGATAAACTTTATTGCACACGCCAACCTAAATAAATAGCTTTATGAATGCAATAAATTACATTTTGGCTGCCAAAATACAAAATATCGATATTTTTAACCAGGAGTAATTGGTGTATCGATTAGTTTCATGAAAAAATTAATCGATGTCAATAATCGATGTTTTTTAGTTCGATACCCATCCCTATATACAACCCATGATATTTATTGCCGCCTGAGTATCACTGGCACGAATTGGAAGGGAAAAATCTATTAGATTCAAAAAAATAAAATAGCACAAAGCAAATGGTAAAATATTTCAAGACATTTCAGATTTAATAGAGATCAGATGAATACATTTCGACGAAACCATTAGGCCATAATATATTCGACCAAGAATCTTCTACATACAAGTTTTGTTCGATTTTTGAAGATATTTCGTCACCTTTATTCCACATCACAAGAACGTTTTATTATACAACATTCACAACACCATTATTGAGCATCGAATCTTCCAAAAGACTCCTAGGGATACTGCTAGCCAAATCCTATAACCTCACTAACCAGGAGTTCTAAACTGAAAAATCGTCGATTTTTTCTCAATCATCTAGCTCTGTGAGGCAGTTGATTCTCAATTCCTATTCACAAGCACTGTTTTCAGGAGCTTCATTCCACCATACATCACTATCTTTATCGGATATAGTGAGTTCTGTATCAAAAATATCACGGGTTACTTCGCTCCCACAATTAGACCTTTTTTTTCTACTGATCGTAATATTTTTTTGCAACAGTAGAAGACTTTCGGCCGAAACGTTCCACCATGTTTTATTTTTTTCTTTGAATTAATTTTATAAGACTTGTTCAATTCGTTTGCCTATGGAGTCTGGTGATGGGATTCCTCTTTGTGTCATTGGCTCAGTCGTTGGTTTTTCGAATCCACTAATCAATTTCCTTAATAAATTCCAGACAGTACGACTACTGTGCGTAAAATTCAGGCTTTCTAAAGTTTCCTTCCATTTGGACTTTCTACTGTTGTTTAACGATTCCAAGAGCTGTTGCCCTAAGTCTGGGTCACCTGTTTGTTCGAATTGATCATATAATCTTCGACATTCATCGTTCCAGCAAGGGATATACAATTTTCTAACACCACGAGGTATGTGTTTTTTGGCTGCGCTGATAACCAAGGCTACAAATCTCTTATAGTTTTCAACTTTTGGTTGAATGTGTCGTATATCATCTTCCAGTTGTTGTTTATAAAGATTCCATTTCGCTTTTTGAAATTCGTCATAATCAACAACAATCCCTTCCGATTATGTGTCGAATATCGCATGAAGAACTAAGTACAGCATTGTATCAAATAAAATGCCGGAAAGCAGCAGGAATTGATAATATATTTCCAGAGTTCATGAAGAATACTGGTCCAAAAGTTCGGGCATGGCTTCTTGAGTTCTATAACGACATATTTAATAAGCGTAAAGTTCCAAATTTTTTCAAGAAATGTAAAATTATAGCTATCGTTAAACCTGGGAAGGATCCCACAATCCCAAGTAGTTACAGACCGATTGCTCTGCTGAGTGTATGCTACAAGATTCTGGAAAGAATTATATACAACCGACTTCTTCCAATAGTCCAAGAAAACATCCCAATAGACCAGGCTGGTTTTATGCCCGGGAGGAACTGTTGTGATCAGGTTTTATCTTTAACAACATTCATCGAAAAGGGATTCCAGAAAAAACATAAGACAGCAGCGGCTTTCGTTGATTTAACTTGTGCTTATGATACCGTATGGAAAGAGGGTTTACTTATCAAACTTTATTCACTAGTACCATGCAAGACATTTCTACAACTGATGAATGAACTACTTAATGACAGACTCTTCCAGGTGATGTTGAATAACAAAAAAAGTAAATTTCGTAGTTTACAAAATGGACTTCCGCAAGGATCAGTGTTATCTCCTTTGTTGTTCAATATCTATACACATGACATCCCCACAATAATGTCCCGAAAATTCATATATGCAGACGATATCGCTTTGGCAACACAAAATTCATCCTTCTCAACAGCTGAAAGTGTGCTCAGTCATGACCTTGAAATGTTGAATATTTATTTTAAGAAATGGGGCCTTCAACCAAATCCTACCTCATTCAGGATCCAACAGCCAAATCAAATGGTTTCAATCTGCCCCGCAGACAGTGGTGTAACCTGAATAGAATCAAAACGGGACATGGAGTATGCAATAAACCATTAAACCAATGGGGTATCATAGACAACCCCCAATGTGATAAATGCGGAGCAGCCCAACAAACTATCCACCATCTAGCCATAGAATGTCCTCACACCCGTTTCCACGGATCAATAGAGGACATTCATGTCTTAACAAAACATGCAGAGGATTGGCTTCGGCAGACTTCGCTTCGATTGTAGGAGATAGTTTTTTTATTTTTTTATATAATTTTTCTTTGTGTTTTCTTTCTGACGCAATGTGTAAAGTTCTTACGAATATATATATATATATATATATATATAAACATCCTAGTGCTGATAGACGTCCCGTATGAATCCAGGCTTTTGGGGTCCATCAGAAATAACGGGGTTCTTGCAAATCTAATGATGTATATGATGAAACGAGTTGTTGTAGGTTCTAGTGTTGTACTCAGTTTTTCTTATTCACCAATTTTTTTTCAAGTCACTTCAGTGCTATCTCACGTCCGTTCATGTTCATAGGAGTTGACGACCGAACGTATATATTATGTATACCCCACGTTTTTTAGACGACCAACAGCGTTGCCATTTAACGTCTGCACCTATTCTCTCAAATGCATCTCAATCATGAACACATGTTAATTCCTTTCATATTACGCGAACTTAACCTTCCGGAGCTGGCGCTTATAGCTGGTACATGAGGGCTGTCGCGCGGAGTGAGAGTCCCTATGTTTTTTTCCAATATCTCTTCAATATTAGATATCATTCAAATCTGTTTTTTTTCAAAAGAGAAACAAGTAAATTATCGCTCAAATTAAAAAAATAATATCAAATGAAATATTTTAGAATTTGTATTATCATACATGAAATCGAAAATTTCAAATATAAAATAAACTATCACTCAAAAAGGTCTATTTTTTCATATTATATCGAAAAATTATTGATCGTTAGCAGTATGTGAGAGTAGCTATAGATGGCCGAACATCTTTCTCAACTTGGCTCATGAAAAAATTTAGTGTACCACAGGAAAGCATCCTCGGAGTATTATTATTTTTGATAATGATGATATATGTGAGGTTGCAGATTCGATTGAAGATGCAGAGTCGACCAATTTTGTGAATAATTCAAATTTCTTAATAGCCAAATGTGATATTAATGATCTACAGCTGAAATGAGATTAATCCAAGAATGGCTATCGCGGAAGAAATTCATTCTGAATGAAAATAACACTGATGTAGTTGTTTTTCGATCCTACGGATCAAAAGATGACCAGCCAATGATGATGAATTCTGGTGAGGATAAAGTAAGAACTTCGAAGTTTACCAGTTTACTGGGGGTCGTTTAAGATGAGTTTCTGCAATGGTCAAATCATATAGAGGACCTACTGAATAAATTGAACAAAGTATGTATATATATATATATATATATACATCCTAGAGCTGATAGACGTCCCTTATAAATCCAGGCTTTTGGGGTCCATCAGAAATAACGGGATTCTCGCAAATCTAATGATGTATATGATGAAACGAGTTGTTGTAGGTTCTAGTGTCGTACTCAGTTTTTCTTATTCAACAATTTTTTTTCCAGTCACTTCAGTGCTATCTCACGTCCGTTCATGTTCGTAGAAGTTGACGACCGAACGTATATATTATGTATACCCCACGTTTTTTAGACGACCAACAGCGTTGCCATTTAACGTCTGCACCTATTCTCTCAGATGCATATTCAGTGAGTTTATTCAATCATGAACACATGTTAATTCCTTTCATATTACGCGAACTTAATCTTCCGGAGCTGGCGCTCACAGCTGGTACATGAGGGCTGTCGCGCGGAGTGGGAGTCCCTATGTTTATTTCCAATATCTCTTCAATATTGGATGTCATTCAAATCAGTTTTTTTCGAAAGAGAAACAAGTAAATTATCGCTCAAATTAACAAAATAATATCAAATGAAATATTTTCGAATTTGTATTATCATATATGAAATCGAAAATTTCAAATATAAAATAAACTATCACTAAAAAGGTCTATTTTTTCATATTATATCAAAAAATTATTCATCGTTAGCAGTATGTGAGAGTAGCTATAGATGGGCGAACATCTTTCTCAACTTGGCTCATGAATAAATTTAGTGTACCACAGGAAAGCATCCTCGGAGTATTATTATTTTTTGTAATGATTAATGATAAATGTGAGGTTGCAGATTCGATTGAAGATGCAGAGTCGACCAATTTTGTGAATGATTTGAATTTCTTAATAGCAAAATGTGATATTAATGATCTACAGCTGAAATGAGAGGAATTCAAGAATGGCTATCGCGGAAAAAATTCATTCTGAATGAAAATAACACTGATGTAGTTGTTTTTCGATCTTACGGATTAAAAGATGACCAGCCAATGAAGATGAATTCTGGTGAGGATAAAGTAAGAACTTCGAAGTTTACCCGTTTTCTGGGGGTCGTTTAAGATGAGTTTCTGCAATGCTCAAATCATATAGAGGACCTTCTGAATAAATTGAACAAAGTATGTTATGCCATGAAAATAATCAATAAATACATTCAAGATGATACGAAGAAGATAATATATCTCTCATCAGATACGAAATAATTTTTTGAGGAGTGAGTCCAACACTAAAGTCGGTATTTATCAGTCGAAATAATACTGGATTAATGCTAGGCATGAAATTTAGAGATTCGTGCAGGGGTTTCTGACGGTTTATGGATTTTACATTCATGAGTGTCTAATGTACTACTTATAGAACTTGAACACCTGATATTAACATTCCATATCATCGATTGTCTCTATCTGAAAAAAAAATCCATCTCTTATGTGTGTAAAGCTTTTCAAATAATTATTTCATAATCTCAAAATAATCAATAGTTACAGAAAGTTCAAAATTAGAACCAAGAAACTTCTGGTAGATCTAGAGTCATATTGTTTGGAAGATTATTCAAGTTTTGTTGAATTTATTATTCATTTTTGTGTTTTCCTATAAGAAAATATCGATAAATATGTTTTTCAAAACTGAGGAGATGGGCATCATTTCTTGAGAAAAATTTCACTAAAAATTCAGATAATCCGAAATATAAAGGGTTACAAATGGCTGCAACTGCTTCCCTCATAAAATCTTGATGAAAGACTTGAAACCTACTAAAAAAGAGTATTATGAACTCAGTGTACAAATGAAAAGGAAAATCTTCGTTGTTTTGTTAACCATCTCCTTTGTCAGCAAAAAGGTTTATACGCCCATAATTCCTTCATGAAATGAAAAAATATGGCCAGAAAACCGAACAGGTAACAGACTTTTTCAAGTTAGTCAGATATCCTATTTCACAGATGATTCCTAAGCGGGCATTGTTTCGATCACTTTTGACAGTTCTTGAAACAGTTGATATGATTTGATAGATCACATATAAAATTGCCATATACTAATTGTTAGCTGCTTGCTGAATACGTTAATTTTTTTTTCAATAGCAATCAGAAGATGTACCACAGACTCTAAAGAACGCTGGTAACAATTGCAGAAGTAAGCCGTGACTGCATGCATGTACTAGAAATTGAGGGAGATAATTTGAGCATTATCTTGAATTTTGTTAATTTTTTTATTCATTTTCATGTTTATTATACGGATATGTTCATGCTAAGAGTCATTAGGAAAAATAATTCGTAATCGTACTGTCAGCGGTACATCCTCAAGCAAGTAAAGTAAAGTTTGGTAATTCAATCTGTTATTCGTCAAGTGATGTCAACTATTCCTAGGATTGATCGAAACATGGCTCGATTATGAATCACGAGTGATTAAATCAAAAAGTTCGACCCATAAAGGCGATGGTGGTCGGGAGTACAATTTATGGAGATGGTGGTTCTGTAGACAACCGTTCCAGCAGTTAGACTCATCTTCTAGACCTTCAAGAATCAAGAACAATGTTTTACTCATTGAGGTGAAATTACACTGGGTAACAGAAGAACTTTTCGATTTATCTCAGAATTCGACTTATCGATGTTCGATTTATCGAGAGTTCACTGTATAATATTATCAATCTGTCCTTCCTTACCTGTGCACTTGTAACTTTTTTTCTACGAACCTTTTAATAATAATTATTATTGAAAATTTTTAAGAAAAGAACAGGTGTGCAGATAGATGGATAGTGTTCAATCTTAGACTTCACAGTGTAATTTTGGAATTATGATAAATCAAGAAGCAGATATTTTCAATTTTTCGACTTGCAGAGCTTTCTGAAAAAATCGAACTATTACATATCAAGGGCGACTCGTCAGAGTGGACAAGGGGGGCTTAGCCTCATCATACAGCTTAGAGCCAAATTTCTATGAAATACGAATATTTTGGACTCAAGTGAACCATCATAATTTTTAGAAATTAAATTCAAATTTTAAATTAAGAATGTTTGGTCAATGGGAAAATGTAATATTCAGTTTATTCATCCTCATCGAAAACGTGAAAATCTCGAACAACACCTGACTACCTTGGCGCTATTCTATTTCACTGTACGTGCACGAGAGAAGATTCGAAAGGCTGGATATTCTGTAGTTCAGAATATCCCGGATCCTAGTCTCTAGTAGAGAATATCTCAACCTTTAGAATGACATTGGAGGCTTGACTCCCCTGCTATGGTCAATCGGGTCAACTTCTGACTTCGCTTCGAATATATTTTGATCTCAGGAGGGACGAAAGGATTGAATTCACAAGCGGCTTGTGTTTGTTTTGATTCAAATTTGAATTCAACGGCAGTGATCTTGTGAACTTTGTAATTTTGTTATTCGGGAATGAAATGGATAAATCAGACGAAAAAAACGATGCGTAAATATTGTAGATTCGATATTAAGGAATTATTATGGCCAGTACAATTTCAACACGACCTAGGCCAAATTTGATTGCTTTGAAATCAATCGAAAATAGTCAAAGTGGAGGTTTGAATTTTATTCGGTATGATACATTGTCCTACCTAACAAGGAATAATACTCGATTTCTTGCTGGACAATCAAATATATTCACAATTTTTATTTCATTGAAAATAATTATTAATATATGCCACTCCTTCTCATATCCAAAAAAAAAATCTATTTATTTACCGAGAAAAGTTGAATCCAAAGCTCCTAAAAATGTTAGCCTTCTCGGTTCGAATGACAATGAGCTATCACTATAACAATAGTTTTATCATAATATCCATCTAGGTATATGTATATGGACGTCGAAGAATCTGTTTCATGAAAATTTAAACCTGATGGACTGGCCATCAAAATAGCTGAGTTTGTACTAATTATATGTATACAGGAGAAGGTAGACGGACCTCTTAGATAAGTCAATTTGTTTCATTCGTTGTCTGTACACCATTTCCCCTTTTTTTGTTGAAATATTAATTGGGGTGTGGTAGAGGTCACTTTGACTATATTTTTTCAAGTTCATGAATTGTACTCAGGAAGAAATTAGCAAGTTCATATTTGAGTATTCCGTAAACTACCGTTTGGCTTTGTCAATATTCCGAGACTGAAGCCGAAAATTAAACCTTCGAAAATCTATAGCCTACTTGACGCCGAATTTTCTAGAACGCTCGTGTTATAACCAATGTTAGCAATGAATTATTATTATTATTATTATTATTATTAGGCCCTTGATACAACCTATGATTTTCTAAAAAAAATTAAAACATTTTGCACGAATATACGAATAAATAGGTATTGCAATTTTCTAGAACCTAAGACGAAAATCGAACTACCTATTAACATGAAATTTCCGTATCTCGGCTGCAATGATACTTGTTGCTGTGAAGCAATCTCGAAAGATACTGTGAGGTTTTCTTTTAAAGAAGTCATTGCGATTATTGAGTTCTTTGGAATTCATTCAATGTTTAATCCTTAGTACATCCATGATAGGTCTCAAAATTGTTCTTCGATGTGATATTTTTTGGTATTCCCTGCGACTCACTGTTACTTTACTGGTTGACTGGGATATGGACATACAAAAATGGGCTCATCAAAATCAATCTCAATAGCAAGGACGTCAAAAAGACGGATCCCTCGATTAGGTCGATTTCAATGATACCAGATCTTTCGAAGTATTTGTCTGTATCAGTATTCATAAAATTTTCATTAATAATCATGATTTCCTCAGGTTTAATTATTATTCGACAGTTCGAGAAGAAAAGAAGAACAAGGTATAGAGATAGCTGCATACTTCTAGTTATAATGAAATATGTACGAATTTCTAAAAGTTATAAGGTTTGGACATACATATAATATTATAGTTAAAAATAATAATTTCAATTTTGAATCTTTTTAATACGTTTCACAATCCGTTTGTATGGTGTGAATACATAAAATTTCATTAACTATCTACATTTATTCACATTCGTGAAATGTATTCATGAAAAAATTAGCAAGTTTATAATCGAGTACCCATTTCAAAAGCTCTAGTCTGTGTGAAGCAATCAATTGAGGAAATAAATAAAAAAATAAAAATATTATTGATATGTGAATACTGTTGGATATCTTAATCGAATGATGTGCAATCATAGAATTTTCGATAGAATTATTTCTATACATTATACATCAACCAATCTGCAAAATTAATATCCATACATATTTGTATTCGACATTAGCTTCAGCTTGAAAAGGGATCACATGACGACATTTCTGGAAATATCTGCACTCAAGCATAGGATTGAATAACAACAAATTCACTGTTAAAAAAATATGTTCAAACTGAAAATTTCATTATCCCCAATTAATCAACCCTGATAATCTGATCGATTATGTTTTGATGAATAATGCCGTTCTCCATTATATATAAGTTCATGGAAGAAAAACAAGTGAATCTAAAGCAAATCATATCGAAACCTGAACAAATTAGATAACTTCACCTAATTTGGTGACCTTCTCAATTCACGCTAAAATCCGCTTCCATGCAGTTGATTCCGTTTTCAAGGAATTGTTGGGAATATATAACAAAGAGAGAACGCAGGAATTTTATGTTTATATTTTCAGCATGAGCGTATTTGAAGAATGTATATTTTTCGTGAATATTCATTAAAGAATATGCTTCTGATATCGTCTCGGAATAAATTCGTAATCGCTTCCGACTAGGTTTGACGTCTGATAATGGACATATAAAAGTTCGTCCAAGAAAAATGGCCCTCGCAAAATCTGACTTCTGGGGTCATTTCACTTGAAAAAAAGTGACGATCTGTTTATTTTCGGTACACTTGATATTCATTTGTCAATTTATTGGCATATAAAAAATTGTCGATATTGAAATTCGTGATTTTTTGAGATTTTTATCGAATTCAAAAATTTATTCCGAAATATTAAACATAGTACCTATTAGCCTTTCCCTTTTGAGATTCTACTTCAAGTAGCCATTATTCAGCTGTTTTTTGGCACTTTTCTGGGAGCCCTATTGCTTAAACACAATGAGAGAAAATCTAATCGGAAGTATTTTCGAGAAATTTCTAAGCAAAATCAAATTCTCAGTAGAATGTCAATTGGAAATTTAATCAAAATGACTCTCTCAAACTTCATCTAAAGTCTGACGATCTCCTCCGGAATCACACTGTGTATTCATTGGATTGTCATTGGCTCCTTCATCGTCTCTGAATTTCTTTTCTAAGAATTAATTGAATAAAATAATAATATGTACCTTCTTCTTCTTGAAAATGTAGGTATATGAGAATAATGGATTCTTTTATAATTTATGACAGATGATATATTAATCAAGGCTGAGATTTTAATTGTGAGACAAATACCAGTGTTTTCAAATATTGGTTCCATCCCACACAGTTCTACGCCCCTTTCTCTCGCTTATGCATAATTGAAGTTTGAAGTTGAAAACATCGAAGTGAAAAATTTGAGACTAATAATCCTCGTGTTACAGTGGTAGTGTACAAAAGCGATCCGAAACGTTTCGACCGTATTACATAAAATATTTGGTAGATAGAAAAGTTCGTGAGCCATATTCCCTAGCAAAAATCATGAGTTATCAAAATCTTCATGAAATTTTTCCCAGTTTCAACACTGCACGATAAAAAAGTATTTTTTATGGGAAATCAAGAATGAATATGTTGATTATGTCAAAAAATACGTGGAATTGAGATGATCAATAGTAGTGTTCTTTGTTTTTATCGACGTCTGAAGCGCTTCATCCGTATTTCAACGATGAATGTCTCCCCACATAGGATTCCCCATTTTCGATCATTATCCAAAATTATCCCTAAAAAAAATTTGTATGGCAAACCGAAAAGTTCAATGAAAAAAAAGGTTTATATTATTCCACAACTGTAGGCTTTATGAAGATCGCCGCCAAGCAAGCCAGTAAATACATCCTAATAATATGCTTTCCTTTTTGACGTTCGTCAGACGAAGATATCTGTATTCACAAATGGGGGGAGCGAAAACCGAGGTCATGCAAATGAAACAGAGTTTTTTCATATAAACAAGTATAAGAGACGTCTAGTAATCGCACCGTATGAAAATGATTATGAGACTATGTTGCCAAATCTCATGTCGTCTTATGCTCTTAATGTGAAATAGAAAGAACGTATATATCATATACGCAACTAGTGGTAGTCAGCGCCTCTATCGTGCCTTGGTTGAACTGAAATATACGGTTTTGTACAAGATGAGAGTATCTGACGTCATCGGCGAAATTTGGCATAACGACTCAGGACGTTCCATGACGTCGAAAAACACTGAAAATTTCTCAAGACAATCCGACGTCCGTATATCGGACGTCAGATTGCAAGCGGACGTCGAAATGATGGTAAATTGGCAATGTATGGCTCTCCAAAGGCGGTTTGCTGTATATATATATATATATATATATATATATATATATCGGTTTAAAACGTGCGATGACGTTGTCTGATGTTATGCCATGAGAATAATGAATAAATACATTCAAGATGATACGAAGAGGATAATATATCTCTTATCAGATATGGATTAATTTTTTGGGGAGTGAGTCCAGCACTAAAGTCGATATTTGTCAATCTAATAATACTAGATTAATGCTAGGCATGAAATTTAGAGATTCGTGCAGGGGTTTCTGACGGTTTATGGATTTTACATTCATGAGTGTCTAATGTACTTATATAATAACAATACTACTTATAGAACTTGAACAGCTGATATTAACATTCCATATCATCGATTGTCTCTATCTGAAAAAAAATCCATCTCTTATGTGTGTGAAGCTTTTCAATTAACTATCTCATAATCTCAAAATAATCAATAGTTCAGAAAGTTCAAAATTAGAACGAAGAAACTTCTAGTAGATCTAGAGCCATATTGTTTGGTAGATTATTTAGGTCTTGTTGAATTTATTATTTGTGCTGTTTCATTTTTGTGTTTTCCTGTAAAAAAAATATCATCTGAAATAAAGACATATATCTATTAATCGATCGATAAATATGTTTTTCAAAACTGAGGAGATGGGCATCATTTCTTGAGAAAAAGTGTTCATTAAAAATTCAGATAATCCGAGATATAAAGGGTTATAAATGGCTGCAACTGCTTCCCTCATAAAATCTTGATGAAAGAATTGAAACCTACTCAAAAAGAGTATTATGAACTCAGTGTACAAATGAAAAGGAAAATCTTCGTTGTTTTGTTAACCATCTCCTTTGTCAGCAAAAAGGTTTATACGCCCATAATTCCTTCATGAAATGAAAAAATATGGCCAGAAAATCGATCAGGTACAGACTTTTTCAAGTTAGTCAGATATCCTATATTTCACAGATGATTCCTAAGCGGGCATTGTTTCAATCTTTTTTGACAGTTCTTGAAACAGTTGATATGATTTGATAGATCACATATAAAATTGCCATATACCAATTGTTAGTTGTTTGCTGCATACGTAATTTTTTTTTTCAATAGCAATCAGAAGATGTACCACAGAGTCTAAAAAACGCTGGTAACAATTGCAGAAGTAAGCCGTGACTGCATGCATGTACTAGAAATTGAGGGAGATAATTTGAGCAGGATCTTAAATTTTGTTAATTTTTTTTATTCATTTTCATGTTTATTATACGGATATGTTCATGCTAAGCGTCATTAGGTGAAAAATAATTCGTAATCGTACTGTCAGCGGTACATCTTCAAGAAAAATTTAGTTATTTGCATTAGCAAGAGTGTAAAGTTTGGTAATTCAATCTGTTATTCGTCAAGTGATGTCAACTATTCCGAGGATTGATGGAACCAAGGCTCGATTATGAATCACGAGTGATTAGATCAAAAAGTTCGACCCATAAAGGTGATGGTGGTCGGGAGTACAGTTTATGGAGGTGGTGGTTCTCTAGACAACTAGTCCAGTAAACGAAGGTCTGAAATCACTTTTTTTGCAGAAAGAGCTGCATTTTTGATATAATGATTGTCACTAGGGTAGGAACTCATGGTCAAAAATGCAGGTTCCCAAATTTTCAGGAACCTTGGAAAATTCGTGAAAATGTCGAAAAAGTTACGTTTTCTCGGAAACTAGAAGGTTTATCGAAAAAAGTTTCAAACAAAAGTTGTGGATAGGAAAATTCTAGTAAACTTGATTGCTTTTTGTATTCTCGTGGTGTTAATATTGACTAATTAGAGGTGCATTTAAGTAATGGCGTCCTCAGTTGCTAACTTCATTACGTTCGGATAGCCGAAGACCAAGCCGAAGACGCTCCAAGAGAGCCTGTAGTTTCACCGAGGGTTTTATTATTCCCTTTCATGATGCATATGTTTATGAACTGCAGGGCGAAATGCGCCAGCACCCTTACCCAATGCTATGCGAGTTCAAGAATGAAGACAGCTTTCTTTCAAATCTGCGAGAAAACTGCACTTATATTTGTTTCTCTTGTGATTTTACACCAGTTTTTTTTAAATCGGATGTTACCGGGTAATTAGATGTTACCATGTCATGCAAGAATATAATTTCATCGAAATATCTGTCATTTGGAATTTCGGAAAATGAAGAAAATTAAAGAAAAATTGTTGATGGCACAACCTCAAGAATTTTTCAGGAATATGATGCACAATGTACAAAATTCATACAAGTTCTGCAATCACGGAAGTTCAATCTGATTTTTTGTTGTTGAAATATAAATAACAGTCCAAGAAGCTCATTGTACAAGATGAATTTTTTTTCGAATTTTTACCAAGCTTTACACTGTAAAAAAAATAGTAATTTTGGAAAAATTCAATAGAAATGTTCTGCTCTAAACTGAGTAGTTTCAACTTGAAAGTTATGCATTCAAGGGACGACATGCGAAGCGAAAGTTGGCAGTAACAAAAATGCATAAAAACCTTATGCAAATGGTGATAAATATTTCAACGGATTGATTAAAAAACGGTCGGATAATGATTTCGATGTGAGAATATCGCTAATCTTGTAGAAGTTTGAGTTGTTTAACTCCTTGATAATGTAATGTATTTTTATATTTTAAGGAATTCAATCTCCTCCTAACTTTACTGAAAGGGCATTATTCCGGTAGCACCGGATAAATATTAACATTCTACATTACTACAGAAAATATGCTACTCAACGTTACTTAAATTGAATGTGATATACCTTTTGTGATATATACCTTATCATTTTCTTCGACAGGATTTTTATTTTTGTTTGGGTCCTAGTCCTTCATATTAGATTTGAATATTATATAATGCTACTTGCAATAGTATAAGAACAATGTGAAAGTGAGATAATTTCGATATGCATTTTCGTCAATAATCTCACTCCAATTTTATAAATTGACATTTTGATAACAGGGAAACCTTCAAATCTAAGCATGATCGAAGATACGCATTATTGACACTTCTATTTCGAAATAGAAAGAGTCAGTGCATAAATTTTTGCTTAAATAAGAGATCGAACTGAGTTCCATTCTGCTGACCTACACAACCAAAAGAAGAATGGGGAATAATCCGAAAAAAATAATCTTCGATTAGGTATTATAATGTTTAAAGTTCGAAATATTAATAATATTAATTTAAGAAACATTTCAGAAAAGCGCGTAATGTGTTTTGACAAAATATTTTCAAGTATGACAAAAAACAATCCTTCTCGTTCATTTACTCTTGTGAATATCAAACTTCGAAGAAATTTTTGAAAGCCAAAAAAGTTGTGAGTATTGATTGCTCAGTAAGTTCTTCGAAGTTTATTGATCGATTTCGATCAAAAAACTAGTCGTTCGTAAAATATTAGATGTTGTTTTTAATGGTCAAACCAATAATTATTCGAGTTGGGAACAATCCTTATGGAAGTTATGAATTTCTCTCGACGAAATATTACAATGAATGCAAGAGCGAATCTATAATCGCAATGCTAAGTTTCATACTACAGTTCGAATGGGGGATCGTTCTTCTAATTGAGGAAAAATCTAACATGTCTCACTAATTTCACATTACCTATTAAATTAATTTTACTTTTAATAGTAGTTCTGGGTAGCATTCGATAAGCAAGCTCTACAAAATTTTCAATCAACGCTGATCGAAGAGAAAGAGTTTGAACGAAAATTCAATCCCTATTTTATTGAAAAAAAACATATAAATCAGATATAGCCAAATTCAATGCACACAACATAAAACGCAAAATGCATCTACAAAATGATTATTTCTTCCAACATATTCTCTTGCACTCAAAATAATTTGAGTCCGGGATATGAATTTCTCATCCACGGCAGTATTAAAGAGCCTTGCTATTTTCGTTTAAAAACATGAACGTAATAAAATGGAAATGGTAAAACTACCTGCTCCCTTGCTCCCTACTTGCCGCGTCTTCGGCAATTTGTACTTAATGAAGTTAGCAACT
Organism: Hippodamia convergens; assembly: GCA_038502775.1. Lineage (NCBI taxonomy): Eukaryota > Metazoa > Arthropoda > Insecta > Coleoptera > Coccinellidae > Hippodamia > Hippodamia convergens. Next base: position 15,364,850 of record CM076613.1, read on the forward strand.
GAGAATGCCAATACAGAAATACATCTCTAATTAGTCAATATAATCACCACGAAAATGCGAAAAGCCATCTTGTATACTAAAATTTTCCGCTCTACAACTTTTGTTTGAAACTTTTTTCGATAAACCTTCTAGTTTTCGAGAAAACGTAATTTTTTCGACATTTTCTCGAATTTTCCAAGGTTCCTGAAAATTTGGGCACCTGCATTTTTGACCATGAGTTCCTACTCTAGTGACAATCATTATATCCAAAATGCAGCTCTTTCCGCAAAAAAAGTGTTTTCAGACCTTCGTTTACTGGACTAAACCCTTCCAGCAGTTAGACTCATCTTCTTGGCCTTCAAGAATCAAGAACAATGTTCGACTCATTGAGGTGAATAATTTGCGAAATAGTGGAAGATTATTCATGGCCAGTATTAAAATCGTGTCAACCGAGAATTGAAATTCATCCTCAGTTTGAAGGCTGAAAAGTTTGAGTATACAGAAACCGGTTCTCAAGCTGAGGTGAGATTTCAATTTTCGGTGGATGAGTTTATTATACTGGCCCTGAGTATTTTCCTACGCTGTTTCATAGAATGATATTCCATATTGAGGAAAAGTATCTCCGCATTATCTTTCCTTCATTGTTTATTTTTTTATTTACCATAGGTGACTCAGGGGGTTCCGGATTGAATTGACGAATTTTGTCTTAAAATCAGGTTACTTACTTATTTTACATTTCCAGCAAATATTTTTATCATCAAAATGTTACCGAAAATGCTTCTATGAAAATATTTAATTGGTCGAAAATTATAATAACGAATCCATTCTGAATTTATCAGATATCGCATTTTGAAATTGTGGATTTCACGAGATTTTGGTGGATGGATCAAAAACTTTCAAGTTGATTAAAACCCACAGATTCGTTGAGGTCACTGAGTGAACTCAATGGAGTTGATTAGTTTTTGAAAACAATAAATACAAAATAGGAGATTCCTTGAAAAAACAATATAGATGTATGCTTTCAATAAATGAGACATCCGATAAGAGGAAAACCTATAACTGATAAATTTCTTTCAACTTTCTTCAAACTGAAAATTGTATTCTTTCACAGAAATATACTTCGGTAAAATAAGTCCTTTTCATAGTACCTACGATTTTGTTTGTTCATGTTTCTTATACATTTTCCAATTTATTTATCGGTCATTCTAGAGATTGAGTGTTGAATGATTTTAATTTTGTGAACATCATTTTTTCGTATCTTTCAAACAGTAGTAGATGAAAATTTCTTATATTGACAAGCAACTTGCCTCTGCAATAACTTCAATATTATATTTCTCAATTCTTCATAACTGCTTTTGCTCTAGACATTATTAAAAATTACCCATTACTCCAACGGAACATTGGAATCTTCCAATTAATCGCCCTTTGAACAGATGATGAATTTATTCAATAGGTACGTGATACATTTTCAATTATTTCTATACATTATACATCAACCAATCTGACAAATTAATATCAATACATACAGTGGAACTTCCCTACAGCGAACGTCTTTACAACGAATTTTTCTGTACAACGAATTTCTGTCATTGCACTTTGAATCCAAATACCCTGTTAAAAACACCCTCTAAAACGAAGTGAATTCTCTCTATAACGAATTATTCCAAGAAAATCACTTTCTAAATGCGGATTGGTAAGAAGGTTTTTCCCAGAGTATACTTAGGGATGGTTTTTTCCGTAATTCTGTCAGACGTAGGTAATAAATCCCGATCATAAACTAAACCATTACGGCGGACGGAGAGTTCCTTCTGAAACAGGAGGCTATACAGATTGTTCAGTTTTCAGTTTTGCTCTGATCGTTAATGAAAAAAGTAGTGCGAAAATGTCTAGAAGGAAGTGTTTGAGTTAATTATGTATAATGTATTAAAATAAAAACAATGCAAGTGAACGTTGCTTTTTTTGACACTTGACACAATAAAAAAAAATTTCTGCATAACGAAATTTCTGTATAACGAAATTTTTTTGCGGATTTGGCGTATTCGTTATAGGGAAGTTCCACTGTATTTGTATTCGACATTAGCTTCAGCTTGAAAAGGGATCACATGACGACATTTCTGGAAATATCTGCACTCAAGCATAGGATTGAATAACAACAAATTCACTAATAAAAAAAATGTTCAAACTGAAAATTTCATTATCCTCGATTAATCAACTCTGATAATCTGATCGATTATATTTTGATGAATAATGCCGTTCTCCATTATACAGGGTGTTTCCTAAACATGCGGCAAAAATTCAGGGAGCTGTTACTTGGACTATTCTAAGAATATTTTGTCCTTTGATGTTTTTGGAAAAACCTCTTTGTTTCGAAGATACAGGGCGAACAACATTTTTCATATTTTTAAAATTGATAATAGTATAAATAAAAATGCGTACCGCACTGTGTTTACTAAGTAGGTACAATTTATTTTTAAATGTGTTTGACAACTATAAAAAACGGCCAGTTTTTTTACTTAAAATTGATAAGTTCAGATGGTAAAGGAATACAGATTAACAGATTAAATCGGATCATTGCTGGGTGTAACTTAATAAGAAATGATCCTGGTGTTTTTGAAAGGGTTCAGCAGTCAATGAGGAGAAGATTGGATGCTTGTATGCTGGCTGGAGGTGGTCATTTTCAACAGTTTTTGTAGGTTAAGTTAAATTTTCATGTAATTTTTCATAATAAAATGTTATTATCTAAAATTTTGTTTGCCCTGTATCTTCGAAACAAAGAGGTTTTTCAAAAATCATCAAAGGACAAAATATTCTTAGAATAGTCCAAGGAACAGCCCCTGAATTTTTGCCGCATGTTAAGGAAACACCCTGTATATAAGTTCATGGGAGAAAAACAAGTGCATCTAAAGCAAATCATATCGAAACCTGAACAAATTAGATATCTTCACCTATTCGGTGACCTTCTCAATTCACGCGAAAATCCGCTTCCATGCAGTTGATTCCGTTTCCAAAGAATTGTTGGGAATATTTGACAAAGAGAGAACGCAAGAATTTTATGTTTATATTTTTAGCATGAGCTTATTTAAAAAATGTATATTTTTCGTGAATATTCATTAAAGAATCATCAGAAACACGAAACATGCTTCTGATATCGTCTCGGAATAAATTCATTCGTAATCGCTTCCGATTAGGTCTGATAATGGACAGATAAAAGTTCATCCAAGAAAAATGGCCCTCGCAAAATCTGACTTATGGGGTCATTTCACTTGAAAAAAAGTGACGATCTGAAATTTGTTCATTTTCGGTCCACTTGATATTCATTTGTCAAATTATTGGCATATAAAGAATTGTCGATATTGAAATTCGTGATTTTTTGAGATTTTTATCGAATTCAAAAATTTATTCCGAAGTATTAAACATAGTACCTATTAACCTTTCCCTTTTGAGATTCTACTTCAAGTAGCCATTATTCAGCTGTTTTTTGGCACTTTTCTGGGAGTCCTATTGCTTGAACACAATGATTGCTTGATTCGAACTCTCTAGATAATTTTTTGTTAGGACAACTAAAATTGAAATTTTATAAGGTTGAAATTGAAATGAGAGAAAATCTAATCGGAAGTATTTTCGAGAAATTTCTAAGCAAAATCAAACTCTCAGTAGAATGTCAATTGAAAAATTTAATCAAAATGACTCTCTCAAACTTCATCTAAAGTCTGACGATCTCCTCCGGAATCACACTGTGTATTTATTGGATTGTTATTGGCTTCTTTATGGTCTCTGAATTTCTCTTCTAAGAATTAATTGATTAATTCTTCTTGAAAATGTATATGAGAATAATGGATTCTTTTATAATTCATGACAGATGATATATTAATCAGGGCTGAGATTTTAATTGTGAGACAAATACCAGTGTTTTCAAACATTGGTTCCATCCCACACAGTTCTACGCCCTTTCCCTCGCTTATGTATAATTGAAGTTTGAAGTTGAAAACATCGAAGTGAAAAATTTGAGATTAATAATCCTCGTGTTACAGTGGTAGTGTACAAAAGCGATCCGAAACGTTTCGACCGTATTACATAAATATTTGGTAGATAGAAAAGTTCGTGAGCCATATTCCCTAACAAAAATCATGAGTTATCAAAATCTTCTTGAAATTTTTCCCAGTTTTGATACTGTACGATAAAAAAGTATTTTTTATGGGAAATCAAGAATGAATATGTTGATTATGTCAAAAAATACGTGGAATTGAGATGATCAATAGCAGTGTTCTTTGTTTTTATCGACGTCTGAAGCGCTTCATCCGTATTTCAGCGATGAATGTCTCCCCGCATAGGATTTCCCATTTTATCCAAAATATTCCCTAAAAAAAAATTTGTATGGCAAACCGGAAAGTTCAATGAAAAAAAGATTTATGATATTCCATAACTCGAGGCTTTATGAAGATCGCCGCCAAGCAAGCCAGTAAATACATCCTAATATGCTTTCCTTCTTGACGTTCATCAGACGAAGATATCTGTATTCACAAATGGGGGAAGCGAAAACCGAGGTCATGCAAATGAAACAGAGTTTTTTCATATAAACAAGTACAAGAGACGCCTAGTAATCGCACCGTATAAAAATGATTATGAGACTATGTTGCCAAACCTCATGTCGTCTTGTGCTCTTAATGTGAAATAGAGAGAACGTATATATCATATACGCAACTAGTGGTAGTCAGCGCCTCTATCGTGCCTTGGTTGAACTGAAATATACGGTTTTGTACAAGATGAGAGTATCTGACGTCATCGGAGAAATTTGTCCTAACGACTCAGGACGTTCCATGACGTCGAAAAACACTGAAAATTTCTCAAGACAATCCGACGTCCGTATATCGGACGTCAGATTGCAAGCGGACGTCGAAATGATGGTAAATTGGCAATGTATGGCTCTCCAAAGGCGGTTTGCTGTTTTATATATTATATATATATATATATATATATTTATATATATATATATTTGTATGAGACTTCCGCCAATTTTGATGCTAATGGTCTAAAAATTTAGATATATATATATATATATATATATATATATATATATATATATATATATATATATATATATAGACTGCTTGTTATAAATGTTAAAAAACTATGCAAGAACTCTCAGTGAAAATAACCCCCACATTTTGAATTAGTTTGACTTGAAATAGATTTCGCAGTAATTTTATTTCATTGAATTATCATTGGGGAAAAATGAACAAAATTAAAAGATTTTGTCATGAGCAACTTACAAAAAGAATTGAAATCCAACCACAAACATTTTCATGTAAAAATATGGCCAAGACGAGGTCGTATTTCTAACATTATCAAAAAGTTATCAGATCTCATGTAGAGCCAAGCTGCTAACCCTACACTCTCCATCTTCACAAGTCCTCATTTCACAAACTCTATGCCTTAGTTAAAATAAATGACTTGGCCGTTTGGTAACTAAAAGAACTATTTTATAACAGAATAACAGAAACGTTTTGAACACTGAATGAATTTTCACCTTACGCTCACGCGGCAAAAGAGAAACGGCCAGGTCACTTATTTTGACTAAGGCATAGAGTTTGTGAAATAAGGACTTGTGAAGGTGGAGAGTGTAGAGTTAGCAGCTCTACATGATAACTTTTTGATAATGTTAGAAATACGACCTCGTCTTGGCAATATTTTTACATGAAAATTTCAGGGTGTAGGTTACATACATGCAAGTGCCTGAATTTTGGAGCCGATTTTATTGTGATGTCATCACTTTTACCAGTGCCCACAATGGGATTACTTCGGCGACGTCCTTTCCTTCCATCTCAGCTGCTATGAAGCCCCCCTCTCTCGTTGTTCTTGCGGTATTGCCATCTTCCATGGGGTTAGATTGATCTTAGGTGTTTGAGTTCTAGTTTTGGATCGTATTTTATTCTCTACAGTTTTCCTCTCTTCTTCCTTCGAATTTTGAAAATTCGGTAAGCTCTCCTGGGCAGTAGTTCCATAGACATAAGAAACCCCTGTAGACAAATCAGCTGATATGCATCTGAAGGAACGTTCATCGCTGGGTTGACATCTTGATTAATCGTCTCATCTGGGGAACTCCGTGCAGATGTATTGATAGCGTTTTTATCTCGCTTTAATGATTGGATTTCCTCGATAAGCGAAGACATTTGTTTACTCTGCGTATTGATAATATTTTTCAATTTCATTATTTCTGAGTGCAAGGGTTGTACAATTTTATCGACTATATTGCGAATAGCAGTGAGAAATGGATCTTCACTCTCAGTTAATGAGCTCTTTGGATCAGTCATGGCAGGGCAAGATGCGTTTGGTTCAGGGCATCCTTCACAAATCCATTTGTTGGTTCCTGCTTTATCACGTATTTCGTTGAATTCTTCGATGGCAATGTTAACACACTTTATATGAAAACTTTTTTCACAAATACAACACGATATTATATCATCGTATCTATTTACTTTGCTATAACACTGAGAGCAAAGTAATCTACGTCATATCTAGCAATTATTCTGAGCTCACACAATTTATCCCCAAGTGGAGACTCTCCAAAGCCAACTGGCACGGATATACTGCAGATGTAAATGAAAGTTTATCTACACTTCAGTTAATCGGCAATGTAGATGAAGAAGTAGAACGATTCAACAAATGTATAGTGACCGCAGCAGAAATGCACATAGGACAAACAACCTTATCATCGGCTAAGAAAAGTGTTCCATGGTGGAACGAAAACTGTCAGAAAGCAGTGCAAGATTCAAAAACAGCCTTCAACAAATATAGGCGAGTACCAACAGAACCCAAACTCATCGCGTTCAAAAAATTAAGAGCTGAAGCCAGATCGATACTCAGACAAAGCAAAAAAGACTCCTGGAATAGATTTGTGAATTCAATGACCTGTGACACACCGCCCCAACAAATTTGGACCAAAATAAGACAGATACAAGAAAAGAAGACCATGACTGTTATTCTTGATTTAATCATAAATGGAATAATCACCAATGAAAATCAAGAAATAGCTGATTCACTAGCGAAAAGCTTCCATCGCAAAATGACGATCCAGAGATATATTCCCAACACCAATCTTCCATACAAGCGAAATACACTGAACGCTGACCAACGGGACATTGAAGCTATGAACCTGCCTTTTTCGTTTGAAGAACTCTCTGACTGTCTTTCCACTTGCAAACCCTCTGCGGCCGGACCTGACAACATACCCTTCATCGTCATCAAAAACCTACCCAATGAAAGCCCCATGAAATTATTGGAACTATATAATGAAATTTGGACTCAGAAAGAATTTCCAAAATATAGCAAGAATCCAATATTTTCCCAATAAAGAAAGAAGAAAAATCACCGACAGATCCAAACTCCTATAGACCGATCTCATTCACATGCACAATGTGCAAATTATTAGAGAAAATGTTGAACAAAAGACTTATTAGGTACTTAGAAAAATATGGTCTCTTAACGCTAGCTCAATTCGGATTTAGACCATCTCGTAGTACTTTAGATAACTTGGTCCTTTTGCAGACATATATCGCCAATGCCTTCCAAAACAAGAAAGAAGTACTCGCCACCATATTTGACATCGAGGGAGCTTTTGACGTCATACCTAGAAACATAGTAATGAAAAACCTAGAAAAATCAAGTCTAACTGGGAACGTACTATCATTTATTGGCAATTTTGTAAGTAATCGAACTTTTAGAGTAAGAGCTAACGGAAGAATATCTGCTTAGTTTATCCAGAATGATGGCGTTCCCCAAGGGTCGGTTCTTAGCCCTACTTTGTTCATCCTAGCAATAAATGACAACGCCTCTCAAGTACTGCCTCCTGTACAATGCACCATCTGCGCAGACGACTTCATAATCTTTTGTGGACAATTCAAGACTGTCTGTAGTAGATCACCACAAAATCTTAGGGCTGGTTTTCAATAATAAACTCTGCTGGAAACAACATATCCTACAAACTAGAATTCAACGATTCGCGGTGGCTCCAATTAATTTAACGGTTCAATAAAACTTTTGTGAAACCGACACTTAAAATGCTCAATTCCATTCAGAATACGGCAATACGAATATGCATCGGAGGCTTCAGGTCCAGTACCAGTGAAAGTTTACACCGCGAATCTAATGAGCTCCCTCTCTACCTCAGAAGATACCTTCTACTCTTGAATTATGCAGCTAGAGTTCGCTCCAATCCTCGTAATCCTGTACACAAGCTTCTAACCTCTCATAGATCAACCAACTCTGCTACGAATCCGCATTCTATCCCGGAACTTATAACACCCCTCGTGCCGCAGGTTGTCAATCTCTCAACCACAACTGTTGCTTCTGTAGCTACTTCCCCACCGTGGTTTAATATTATGCCCACCTTCAACACAGATCTTACCGCCTACCAAAATCTGACACACCTTACGACCTCATCAGGAAATCATTCCTTGCTGGACCCTCACAACATCAAAACTTGGTGAAATAGAACGTACTACCAGACCTACAAATTTTCCATCAATGTCTAGAAGAGAAAAAGTAGTTATCAGGAGACTCCGCATTGGACATACCCAACTGACACACAATTATCTCATGACTTCCGAACAGCAGCCTTATTGCGAACACTGTAACAGTCTCCTCACAGTGAAACATCTTCTAGTCGAATGCTTATTTTACTCAGTGAAGCGCAGAGAACACATGATCCATGGTACCATCAAAGATATATTATCTTCTTCAAGCCAATATGGAAACGTGATCAACTTTTTAATTGATATTAACTTATACAAGCAAATATAGACTAGCTTTCACTACTTTGCATACAATTGTTCCTTACTTGTAGATATAGTTGACTTACTGTTGAATCAAAATGTATGTTAAAGATCCTGTGTCAATAACCTATGTAGTTGAGACACTTTTTTAATAAAAAAAGTGCAATTGTAAATAATGTTTTTTGTAAATAATGTTTGTTAAAGTTAATTTTGTTCCAAATTTTCTGTGATTTTATGTGATTTTTAGTATTCCTTTAGACTGAGAAGAAACAAAGTTTTTGTGTTATATTTTCCAGTTTTGTTTCAGGTATTCTGTTATAGGAGTCCAATTTTTCTTATATTTACCATAATCGGTACCTATTATTTTATTTTTTGTGTTTATTTCAATTTCGTTCTGTGTTTTGTATGTTTTTCAATATAAGTATACATAAACTTTTGGTGTTTTTATATTTTCAACAGTTGTTTCAGGTATTCTGTTTCGTGAATTTTATTTTTGCATTTATTCCTTCTTGTTTTGTAGGAGGAGGGCGCAAAGTTGACGTTTCGCCCCGGGCGAATTTGGAGCTTCACACGGCTCTGTAAGAATTCATACCTTCGGGCTGAAGAGCGCCCGCAAAATGTTCTTGTGCGTATACACAAATCATATTCAATTCAATATGGCAACATGGCAAAGTTGGAAGAGTACGTTACGGAATTGCTCCGTTTGAAAAAAGATCAATTAGTCGATATTATTATAGAGCAAAACACAACTCTATGCGACACCGCCGGCGTTAGCTGGAACTAAGCCCGAAACGAGTATCGTTTTGACAGTTAGTACGTGAAAGCTGGGTTTATTTGTTTATAGCCATAGAGATAGTATAAGGGGAGGTGCGATTTCGTGACTAAAACGGGACCAGGTCCGCCACATTGGTACGACACATTTGTCAAGCGGTCGTTGACCCTGATGTTTCGTGTTCGGTTGTGAGTTTTGTGAAAATTTATTAATATTTGAAGGACAATCTTTGTTGAACTGATTGAACAAAATGGTTTCTTGTGCTGTGCGAAGTTGCTGTACCCGGGATGGCGTGGATAAGAAGAAATCATCAGGAATTACATTTCATAGGTTAATATCAACAATGTACAGGGTCGGTTTAAGTAGATTTGATGTCTGATACTAGAGATTCCTTTTTATATTCATTTAGAGATTTGAAGAATAAAAAGGGTCTTCAATACCCTTCAGAGGATGTCATCAAAATTTGCTTAAAGACCGAAAAACTCATGAAGCGAGAAATCATTATAGCTGGTCAAAACTGTGTTTCAATTACAACTATTAATAATAGGATATTTTATGAATTTGTTTCATCAAACATCTTCTCATTTTTAATTGATCACAATTTTGATCAGTTTTTTTTTGGATAACCATCGATTATTATTGATCAGAAGCATAATAAAGAAATATTACAATATAAGAATGATTTCTCTCTTCAAGTATAAAGTTGACAAATCAACTAGTATTGGGCACCAAAATAACAAAATTGTACTGTTTAAGGGACAGTATATGTAAATTATATAATTTTTTATATTCATTATTTATATTTTAAATAAATTTTTCACCTTATACAAAATCTGTACTTTGCCTATTATTATACGAGAACCTACCATACGAGAAAGTAATATCTACACGTGTATATATCCTTCAAACCAAAGAAGTAGGTATTCTATAATAAAAAATCTAGCTGTTACCGTGGGCGCCCGCAGGGGGGGGGGCGTGGCCCCCTGAGATTTTGATTCCCTTCTTGTTTTTGAGCAAAACTTAATACTGATGTCACCTGCGCCTTATCAAAAGGTTATTTGGCCCCCCTGAGAAAAAATTCTGCGGTCGCCCAACTTCCAAAGATGGTATTGAATATCACTAGTTGTTTCTGCTAATGAAAGAAGACAAAATTTCCCTTTACATTAGAATAACTTAGAAGAATTGAATCTCCATTAAAAATGTTCTAAAAAAAAGATAAGTATTGTTTTAGTATATAAACTGTTGAAATTCATTTTTATTTCATGAATGTTAAAAATCATGATGTTTATTCTGCTTCATTCATAAATTAGCCTGTAATTTATTTACTCCAACCCTGTCCAATTTGTGGTTCTGTGGCCAAAACCGCCACATTGGTACGACACTTTGCCCCGCCCAGTGGACCCGTTTTATGTGGAAATCGTTGAATGCAACAGCGTCTCCTTCTATACTATCTCTATGTTTATAGCATTTCCGACCAGAAGATTGTGAAATGAAAACAAGCAAGAGTGGAAACTGATGTCAATTGAAAACAATGCTTCATATGTTTTGAATTATTTCAGAAACTCTCACTATGAAAACATTTCTGTTACTGGAGAAGAAAGCTGTACCCTCACTAAACCTACCAAAAAAAGCAGTTCAAGTCAAGCCATTTTAAATTTTTGTTCATATCGTTCTTGTACAATAATTTTCATTCTTATCAAAATGAATTACTTTGAGTCTACTTGATATTTTTGAATATATAGAAGTTTCAACAATTCAAGAAGCCTAGTTGAAAGTGCTGAATTCAATCCATATGATAATGTGCAATAAAACTAGGGATCTTGTGAGTTTAAGTGATTCTCTCGATGGTTGCAAAATTGAACTTATGTTCAGCAGTGATCAAATCTACATGTGGAATTTCAATTAAATTCCGAGAATTGGCTATTTTAAACAATATATCATACATATATGTATCAATTTAATATTAATATTAAAAATAGCTTGATAATATTGACATTCATTTAGCAACGGAAAAGGTGCAATCAATCGATAGATGAGTTGAATTATTTTATTTTATTATAACTGCAGCCTAAGACACAAGTGAGATGCAATAAATGAATAATACATTAAAATCTAGCGTAATGAATTCTTCAACATGATTAATCAAGGAACACGTTATGTTCTGCATACATACGGTTCTCTGAAGAATGTCCATTTTTATTCAAAATTTATCACCCATTTTCTATTCATAGATTTTTTCCCTTCCTAAAAAAAAAATTAGTAGCTTCTATTAAATGAATATCTTGTTTATGCTGGTGTTCATTTACATTACAATTTTACCTTCACAATCAGTAGAATTGTCAAAATATTTTGTAGTACGTACAACCTTGTAGAGTAGCAGGGCTAAAATATGCTTGCAAATTCCAGACAATCTTGCTTAGTACCTATCTGTATATAATCTTGTCAACCTTCACACCATCATTTTTATAAGACATCATTTCCTCAATATGATGGGGTTGTCCTTGTAGAATTCCAATGTTTTGAAATAATTTTTTCCCACATAGAATCAAATGATTGCATTGCAACACTTGCTCACCCTCTACCTAGCATCTGTGAGCATGGAAATATTGGAAAATTTCCTATAATTAGAGGAACCTTTGGTAAACATCTTGCCAGATGAACTGAAAAGCATTCAAAATTGAATAGTAATCACCTCAATATTTTACATAAAAATATAACAAAAAGCACAATATTACCTATACTTGCACTTACAATATAATCGGTAAACATGCAGTTCACACAAGTGGATATGAGACACCTCGGCGTAATCCGTAGCTACGTTGCCAGATTGGGATATTTATCCTGTATTTCAAGAATTTGACATACGAAGTTCATTTTCGTTCTATCATTATAATATTGCATACGACTAAAACAAGATATAATATTTATTGGTGTAGTGATTATTGCGATACGGATTGATATTCTTTTCTAAGTTGAATTTTGTGCTTGTTATCTATCAAAGCTCGACTAACCAGAAAAAAATAACTAAATAACATTTTGTTTTGTTTTATTTGTAGAGATACTTTTTTGAAAACATTTCAAAGCGACAATTTTACAATGGGGGTGGGTGAAAAGAATTCGTTATCAGTTTTCCTTTGCGACTGAAAACTGCAAATATCTGAAATTTCCTTTGCTCCGTAAGGGGAATATTCAAATTACTGCTGTTTGATAAAGAAATAATTCAATAAGATGAATAATTCATTCAATTAATACGTGTTAATCTAATGTGATCATATGCCTAGTTTACATATATCATTTTTATTTCGCAAAGCAAATTTTTGATGTATTTTATTAAAAACATGAATAATAGCTATTTAATTGTGTTATTCCGATAATTCTTAGTAATTTTCGAAAGAATCGAATTCATGAGCTGGAAAAAAATTATAACAGCATCGATTTACTAAATAAAGTGAAACCTTCTCTACAATTCCAAGGATTCTAGAGATATGATGAATGCACAATCTGGCAACAAAATCGCAAATTGTCACTGTTTGCGCATTGCGCAAGGAAACAACTTCGATTATTGATAGCCAATAAACGTTTAAACTAAAAAAACCCCATAAATACAAATAGAAATCTAATGTAAACACGAAACAATACTCGTTTCGGTAAACAGCTGATCGGCGAATGCAGCGACACCATCGGTAATTATTTTGTCCAATAGGTAAAAAGGTTCCTGCAGTGGTGAATCTCAGTGAAAAGCGCAGAAATTATATATCGAATGGATTCAGTCAACGTTTCCAGGGGTAGAAGATTCAAGCAGCTAGTTCAAACATGGTAGAAAGTAAGCTGAAACTAGCAAATTTGGAAATCAAATATTTGAAAGAAGCTTTTGATCGCCTGGAAAAGGTAATTGAAGACAAAGAACGTATAATCACGCTTTTAGACAGTAATCCAAATTATGATAACGAAAATCATAACATCACGCATCATGAAGTTTCATCCGGCGTTGCCGATGTGAAGAAAATTTCTGATGCCTTGGTGGAAAGAAAAATGCCTAACACTAAGAAGGAAAACAATGTAGAAACAGTCTCGGAAAAACCCGAGGCTGCTTCTAATGAAGAAAATAAAGCTCCACCATCGGTTATCTCTGAGAGCCCGAATGAGGACGAAGTTAATGGTAAATGGTCTGATGTTGTAAGAAAGAAGCGAACTAATAGGGAAAGAAATATGAAAAAGGTTTGTTTCGGAACGAAAGCTACTGGTCAAGATGTCACAATTCAAGGAGCTATCCGTAGGCAATGGATCTATGTGGGAAGAATTGCTGGGAAACAGGTTTCTGAGCACGAAATAAAAAACTACTTGAAGGAAGTTCCCGGAAACGAGTTAATTATTGTGAAGAAGCTGAACACGCTGGGCCAAAATTCCGCATTCAGCATTGGATTGCCATCTGAGGAGTCACGAAAACTAGTATACGACAGTTCTTTTTGGCCTGAAGGTATCATTCTGAGAGATTTCACCTTTGATAAGCAATTTTTTTCTGAGAAACAGTGAACTCAAGGACGCATCTTAGATTTTTCATGCCACTCTACATTCCCAGGATCAGAGACTGGTGAGCATTTTTGTATACTGGTTCAAAATGTTCAATCACTAGATACAGCCTTCAATGGTTTACAACTGATGATCAATCAAGAGGAGGCAGACGTAATAGCAATAACTGAACACTGGAAGTGTATAGATGAACTGAAAACATATCAATTCAGTGGTTATGCACAAGTGTAATTTCTGTCGTTCGAGGGGCCAACATGGGGGATGTGTTATTTATAGTAAGACTAAATTCAAATGTACTGATAGAACAGACTATAATTCATTTAGTATATCTAGGTTTTTGAATGTGGGACCGTTCAAGTATTATGTAAGCACTATGGGGGGGGCTCTTTGTTTTGCTTATTTTGGATGACCTAGGGGGTAGGGGAGTCTAGATGATGATTACGTCATCAGTAGTTATTTACTTTTTTACACAAATGGCAACCCTCACATTGTCTATGCTTGAAACCGAAACGCATTTTCGGGGATTCCCGCACGCATACGTTTAGGCACTCCCTTTAGAACCGATTCGGGGAATTACCGTGCGCTGTTCACTTGTCTAAATTTATTCTCGTCAGTGTATTGTTTTGTTTGGATACTATAGCGAGTAGACGTACGTGTTGTTAGCATAACAAAGCAACTTAACATTTGTGTTACCGTTGATTCCATTAGCCAAAGTTTAACGTTTAATTAAATAAAAATTCCTAATCTCTATCCTAAATCTATTTTCTTATTTTTATAAATACATTTTTATCTGAAAAATGTTTACGTAAGCATGGGGGGAGGGGGTAAAAGCTTTGCTTACTTTTGCTGACAAGGGGGATGGGGGGGTAAATAATGGTAATAAATCTGCTTACGTAATATTTGAACGGCCCCTGTTGTGCTGTTCAACTAAAATTGAAATGTCGCAAGTTGCTCATTATTTGTATTTATTGGCCTAACTCTCAACCATTTGCTGATGTGGATGTTTTTCTTGAACGGCTCAGAGCAATTCTTGAACGATGCGCTACAGAGAAGGTTGAATACATTCTGGTAGGTGACTTCAATCTTGATATTTTATCGAAATCTCCCGATATAGTGGAGTTTTTATCCTTACTAGAGAACTTCTATGTCAATATTACGAACTATGCACCTACTCGTCCTGTGTCTGGCTCCTGCGTGGATAATGTATTGACCTCAGTTGCTGGTAAAACTGAAGTTATCGAATACCACATTAGTGACCATTCGGGACTAAAATTCGTCTCCAATCTTCATGTAAATTCGGATAATGAATCAAATAATATAATAACAATAAAACGTTTCATCAATGAGAAATCCATTGGTAATTTTCTGCAGGAACTTTCTCATGTCGTATGGGACGACATTTATACCAGTCAGCTTGATTCTAACCAACTCTGGAATGTTTTTCACGAACGCTACTTGGAATATTTTGAACGGTGTTTTCCAAAGGTCACTAGTAGATCATCTCCACCAACAAGAGATTTCAGATATTCTAAGGAAATTAAAGAACTAAAGGGTATTTTAGACAAACTACATACAGTTATATTTGCTAAGCCTGGATATAAGGTCACGTATTCAACTTTAAAGAAAAATTATGATTCTTTTTTGTCAAAGAAAAAGAAAGAATATTACAATAATATTATTCTGAATTCAGAAAACAAGTCGAAAGCTTCCTGGAAGATAATTAAATCACTTACAGGAAAACACAGTTCCAATAAGATTTCTCATTTTAGTGGTGACCCTTCTTCTCTTGCAGAGGAATTCAACAACTTCTTTGCGGACATCTCAACAAAGAAAACCAACGACGAGATACCAATGAAGGTCTTGAAGGCATCAATTTACTTTATACTTGAACCACTAACATTCCTCATAAATCGTTCATTCAAGGAGGGTATATTTCCCGATAATTTAAAGATAGCTATAATAAAACCGCTATTCAAGAAAGGTGATATTGATGATTTGAATAACTAGAGACCCATAAGTATTCTGCCCCCATTCTCCAAGGTGTTTGAAAAAATTCTATTTGGGAGATTGTCCAGTTTTTTCCGTAAGTTCGATATACTTTCACCGAACCAACATGGCTTCCTTAAGGATATAAGTGTTGAAACTGCTATAATTGAGCTGATTAACGAGATAACTGTTGCTCTTGAGGAGGAAGATATTCCATTAGCTATGTTTTTAGATCTTTCCAAGGCCTTTGATTGCGTTGATCATAAAAGGCTCTTGGAAATCCTCGAGGAATGTGGAATAAGAGATAAACAGCTGCAACTTCTGGAGAGTTACTTATCATCAAGGAAACAAAAAGTTGTCTTAGAGGTGAATGGTGATTATTTTACATCGGAAGACATTGATATAACCTTAGGCGTTCCCCAGCGCAGCATTATGGGTCCACTTTTATTTATTATTTTATATAAATAACCTAGCTCTTTCGAACTTTTGCTTGAACAAGAAAGTTTCAGTCAGATTGTTTGCTGATGACACCAATTTTGGTTTTTAGGTCAATTTTAAATTCACAAAACCAACGTTTTGGAAGAAAGGCCGACTAGTTTCGATTTTATTTAAAATCTTCATCAGAGCTATCTTCACTTTTTGTGACTATTTTGTGAAGATTTTAAAATAAATCGAAACTAGTCGGCCTTTCTTCCAAAACGTTGGTTTTGTGAATTTAATATTGACCTAAAAACCTGTCAAAATCACCCGAATTTGCATTCATAGGTCTGATCAACATTCATTATGAACTTTATATTTGAGTGGTTGTCCAATCACAATCTCGTGATCAATGTGGAAAAGTCTCAATGCTTGTTTTTCTATAATGAGAGGTCTAGACTTCAGTATCCTACATCGATACGTGTTCTAAATAGTTCTGTTCGTGTGGGGGCTTATGTGAGGTTTTTGGGTCTGGTTGTTGACAAACATCTGAAGTGGGGTCCCCATATCGAGCAGTTGAGAAGTAGACTTAACTCCACCTGCTATGCCTTGTTCATGTTGAGAAGCCAGGTTGATTTCGAACTCCTTAAGTTGGTTTATTATGCAAACTTTCATTCGCTAATTTCCTATGGAATTATTTTTGGGGTTTTTCCACTCACGTAGACACAATTTTTGTAACTTTTGTAACTAAGAGCATTACATACCATGTTAAGATTAGGTTATAGAGTGAGTTGTAGAGGACTGTTTACAGGAAATAATATTTTGACTGTTTACGGTGTTTATATCTACAAATTACTGATATTCTTCAGTAAAAATAATAATTATTTCATAAATTTCAAGAATTTAAATAACACCAGAAGAATGTGTCCCTATATTTTACCTTTACATAGTACAGTCACTAGGGGTAAATCTGTGGAGTGTATGGCTATAACCTTAATTGATGTCTTACCAAAAAGAATCACAAATATAATGTGTCAGAAAAAATTTAAGAAAGCATTGTATAGCTTTATTCGGGATTGTGAACACTATAGTTTAGATGAATTTGAAGAGTTTTGTAAGCGATTAATTATGTTATGTTTTTTGTGTGATTTATTGACTTATTTCATCATTTATGCCTACTGGTGTAATTGTTTGAGACCAATAAACATTTATTATTATTATTATTATTATACCGCATTTCTTCATTCGTAAAATGATTGTGACAGAGCATTTGAATCGAAAAAATTATATGATAATTTCAAAAAAGTACAACAGCTAACTTTAAACTGACAAAAAAATATTCACTACCAAGAAATGTCATTAACCAGCAACAATTATGTGACATTCCAAAGCACACTTTTCATAAATGAAATAATATTTGAAATCCTCCTTCGATACTCTGAACTGTTCAATTGTGTTTTTCTTAAAAACGGATGAAAAAATATACAGTAAAATCATTAAAAAAAAAATAAAAAAAGTTCAACTTCTACGCCCTTTTTCCACAGCAATATTTTATTGAGGTATATTTGGTCCTATCGCCATATTTTGTCCCAATAGTTAATAATCACCCTGTATAGTTTTACGAAATAATTGAAATTTACTGTAAAGATTATTCACTCCACCAATGTAATGGACACCCCTATATAAGCTTTGTCCTTTTCGTATAAAAAGTGACTTTGTTCATACGAGGTTGTCGAGATGTTAAGGGGTTGACAAATGAGAGCGGTTTCACGTCAACCTAACAACAAAATTTGGGCTCTCTCCACCTCGCAGAGAGATTGGGTACATCCTTCTGCAGAAATGAGAAGGTCTTGGTGTTATTTTTCTTTTAGAGAGTTCTGAGTTTTAGGGATAATTGAAACCAATGAAGTAACTTAACAAAATAATCTATTTTCCAAAATCCAACAAAAAGATAATGAAATAACTAATTAATCCCTACGTCTGTACCTCAGACTGTATATAAAAAAAAATTCATGAAGAAAATATGAGTTCCCTATCCCCTGGGTTACCTAATTACCCAAAAATCCAAAATAACATAATACTAAGAAATAAAGCTGTGAGCTGATAGGAGGTGAGAGATGGCAAGACTTATTTATTTATTTATTTATTTAATCTTCGGGATGTAAACGGGGCTAACCCAAAAACAGTATCCACATTAAGAGTATACAACCAATAAATTCATATAGGTATACATTATGTTAGATATACAGAAAGTGAAAAAAAAATACAAAACATCAGAACATATATAGTATATGGTCTAATTAGGGGCGACAACTTCAACGAGCCAGCAGCACATAGGTACTGAACTCCCACAGCGCGAAAATATCCAACCAAAACACCTCGGAATCTCATATGCGTATCTGAGAACACATCTATTCTTGCAACTTAGGATAAGCTATTATATGTCCTCATCGATCTATTTAATTGAGAATTCAAGTAGTAATGAGTACTGGCCTGTTCCACGAAAAAGGTTTGCGTTTGTCTTATGTTGTAACTTGGGACGATCAGTCCCATTTGACGAGTAATATCCTTACAATCGATTATGTTGTTGATTATTTTGAAGACAAATGTAACACCGAGAAGACTCCCAAGCACACCGACACCAGCAAGCTTAGAGATCATGATGGAATGATTAATTTTATCAAAGGCTTTACTGAAATCAGTGAATACGGAGTCAACCGAAAGCCCAGAGTCCATGCTACCCAGAATATACTCCACGTAAGAAAATAAATTAGTGTCGACTGAGCGCCACTTGTCTTTAATTTTATCTCGACTTATTATATAGCTCCCGTTATTCAAAGGCGATTTTTTTTTCTGTGGATGGTTCAAATACAGAACCGAAGTATTGACAGAAAAGATTACATAATATGTTTTGCTGATTAGTGACAATGGTAGTTGAAGTCTTGATGAAGTCAGGAATACAAGGAGAGTTTTTTTTACTACGGACATAGCGCCAGAAATAGTCTTCTGCTATAAGGTATTTGGCCCTACCCCTAGGAATTTCGTAGGTTGAATAGTCCATCAGATTTTTGTAAATCTTCTAACGTTTGTGAAATTTTTGCTTTTCTTTGAGAACTACAGTCGAGGGTGATTCCGTAGCTATAGATCTAGCAAAGGTGTTTTCCATATAGTATTACACCTTGTCCATATTTCGCCATTCTAAGGATAGTATAATATCCATTGGTCAACTCGTTAAAGAAGAAATCATATCCATAATCATATCCACACAGCTGGGTGATACTCAATGCTCCTACTTGTGATTGGTTTTCCCCATCTCTTAAACTTCAAAAAGACGTTCTGTTTGAAAAATCTATATATGTTCTCCTGACCAAAAATAATAAAACTTCATAATAAAAGCTTTAATTTTATTATAACTGACGTTTCGCCCTAATATTTTGGGCTTCTTCAAAGATTAAAAATTAAAAAACGTAATTACACAAGAATACAACAACAGGGAACATCGGTGAGGTTACATCAATATGTGCTAGTATTTCTTCTTCTTCTTTCTAAACAATTAGTTTCAACGAGGATAGGCAACAAACAACACTAGAAAATCGACACCATTAGGTGTGTACATAAATCTACATTTATTTCCTTTTTTATTTTTTATTGTATTGTGGGAATATATTCATGTAACTATTCGAAATGGTTGTGAAATCTGTTCTTATGTTTACATTTTTGTCAGATAGGGAAATGTAGAGGGATTCAAGGTATAGTCTCTTCCAGAAATGCGGTTCCGAATCCAGGATAGTGACTGAGTCGAGGTCAAAGGAGTGTCCCGAGTCTAGAGAATGCTTACATATGCCCGAATGTAATGGGTTAGATTTCTTTATATTATATTGATGTTGATATAATCTTTTTTTTAAGTATTGAGAGGTCTGTCCTATGTAAAAGCTATGTGGATCACAGTCTCGGCACTGTACCCTATATATAACGTTGCTGGCATTCATGGTATCATCTCTCTGCTTAAGTTTGCTGAAGATTATTGAGCTCCTGAGAGATGGAGTCCAAGCTGGTATGATCTTTAAGTTTTTGCACAGCTTATTGATACCATGCTCAATTGTTTGAAAATGAGGTAATCTGAAATATATGAGCTTTTTAAGCTCAGATGTTCCGGGAGACGTGTTAATGGGGTCATTTGACTCGGAGGGAGCGCGAACAGAGGGGTTGCTGAGGGGTGGTGTAACGGAATTTTCAACTTTTGTGATACTTTGTCTTTTTTCGAGGACGTTAATTCTTTTTTTGATGGTTCGGTTTAAGAAAGTGGTGGGGTAAGAATTTTCTTCCAGAGTATCTCTGATTAATTTTAAATTGGTTTTGTGATACTCATTGTCAGATTGGAGGATTGCTCTATCGACAAGATTGTTAATGGTGGAGGACTTATATTTTAAGGGGTGGTAAGATAAGAAATTTAAGTATCTTCCAGACCAAGAATCTTTTCTAAACCAGTTAAACTTGAAACCGTTGCTGACTATCGATATGGTTACATCCAGGAAGTTGATGAAGGTTTCGTTCGGTATCTCTGCGGTGAATTACAGTCTTTCATGAAAGGAATTGAAGGTTTCCAAGTGTTCATCGATGTTTAAAGCATCTAGACAAATAAGGGTGTCATCTACGTATCTGTAGTAGAAGGTCAAAGGGAATCGGAGCGATGGCAGAATATGCCCCTCTAAAAATTGCAGCACAATCTCGGCAATCTCTTGGTTTAGGGGAGAACTCATAGGGCAGCCGTATATTTGCTTGTATACTTTTGAGTCAAACGTGAAGTAGGAGTTATCGAATTTTGCAAGTTCATTTTGAACAACTCCTACTTCACGTTTGACTCAAAAGTATACAAGCAAATATACGTAGTAGAAGTAATGGTTTCTTGTCATATCGTAGTATTTTTGGATGCTTCATTCAGAAATGGTAGAGCTCCGAAAAAAAAATTACAAAATGGCGGAAAACCTGCAATGTTCGTGATTTTTTTTTTCGGTTGCCATATTGATTTTCATTTCCTAAATAAGCACAATTTTCAAAGGATATCTGTGAAAAAATTTTTTCAAAAATCGAACACAACTTTTTTTTTACATGTCTACAGCGAAAAAAAAATTTCACTCGAAATTGATGAAATTTTTCACGATTGTACTTACTTTTATACCTAACACGAATATGAAAACATAATCGAAAAATATCAAACGGTTTCGTTTTTACAGCCATTCAAATGTCCCGTTCGAATATCTGAAATAATAAAAAAACATGACACAGCTTGTGTTCTTAGGCCCATAATTTTTGAATTTGTATGTCGAAACATTCCAGATTGCAAAATGAATTAAAAAAAAATCAGTGAAACTTTATTGAGAGTTGAACTCCCTACTCTGAGTTAAGTACCTATTAAAATAAATGTGGAATCTGAATTGAGACTGTTCAAAGGTTTTTAATTTTCGTTGCCAAGCAATGGCAGCTCATAGAATTTGACAGAGTATTTGAATTTAACTGAATATAATAATGCAAGTATCTTGAAACCAATTTATGCAGTTTGAGTAGAAATTGGCGGTTAATACTTCCCAGATATTAATGGCATGACATTATTGCGGAAATTTCTACGAATAATTCCACAATTTCACAAACGCAACAAAAAAACCTATTAGTATAAAATTTATTCATAATTCGTTCTCAAAAATATTGCCATTTCTCCGGATACACTTTCTCGACCTTTTCGCCACACTATCCACCGCTGAACGAACCATTTCCGGGTTTCGGCGAATCTCTTCGGCGGCTGATTCGATTCTTTGAATCAGTTCTTCTCTCGAAGTCACTGGAGCTCGCTTATCATAAACAAGACTCTTCATATGACCCCAGAAATAAAAATCCATAGGTGTAAGATCTGGAGAACGAGGAGGCCATGCGACAGGTCCCAATCGGCCGATCCATCGGCGAGGGTATTGAGAGTCTAAAAATTCTCGTACACTCCTCACTGTGTGAGCAGGGCAACCATCATGCTGGTACCATATTCCTTGAAAGTGACTCAAAGGAATATCTTCCAATAGATCGGGCAGAGTTTCCCTCAAAAATTGATTATAGCCATTTCCAGTCAATGTTTCAGGAAGAATGTACGGTCCTACAATGAATCCATCCTTCATTCCCGCCCAAACATTGACAGAAAATCTCTTCTGGCTATTTTTTGCTACTGTTGCATGTGGATTTTCCCTTTGCCATATTATATTATTTTTGTTGTTGAAGAAACCATCTCTGTGGAATGTTGCTTCATCCGTAAACAGTATGAGACGTAGGAAATTCCTATTCTCACGTGTCCTTCTTGAAATAAATTCACAGAATTCTTTCCTCTTCTCAAAATCACCTTCTTCTAAGGTCTGACATGAACGGAAATGGTACGGATGGTAGCTATTTCTTTTCAAAACTCTCCATACAGTGGATTTACTCTTATTCACACTTGGATGATTTGCTAGAGTTCTCGTTGATACCATCGGATTTTCACTCACTAAATCCAGGATACGTTCTTCGTTATTTCGGATTGTTTCCTTCTTCTTGCGGTGAAGAATACCTTCTTCACGTAATTTACGCACTGTTTCTATGAAAGTTTTAAAATTAGGAACGTTTCGGCTTGGAAATCTGCGAGCGTAAATTTCCCTTGCTTTTCTCCCTGAGGCATTCGCTTCATAATAAGCCTGAACCATATCATTTTTTTCATAAAGTGAATATTTCATTTTCGTTTGCTAACAAGTCGTTTCAATATACTCGAATTATTCAGTAAAATTCAAATAACCAAAGATTATAGAGTATGAAGATGGGAAACGAAGCGACTACAATGATGTCAGCGACATCTGTTTTTCAAAAGTAAGAGATTAGAGTAGATTAAATAGATATTATTAGTAGGCTGTTGTCAATTTTGAAAGAAATACTTGAATAAATACATAAATTTTGTGTTAGAAACTGGCCGACATTCGAAATGCATGGTAATTTATTGCAGAAATAATAATCTTGTATGTGCATTCTTTTCATTACCAAAGAGAATAGAAATGTAAGTTTTGAAACTCGTATCATGTAATTGTCTTGTTCATGGCTTCTTATTTTCAGTGTTGTCAAATGGATAGAGGTTCCGGGGTAAAAATATATTGTTCTGGATAATTTGTTTGCGAACCGAATTTTCTTCGTTCTCATTCATTAGATCAAAAAGTTCCACTCATAGAGGCAATGGTGGTCAGAAGAACGACTTATAGAGGTGGTGGTTCTCTTGACGACCCTTCCAGCAGTTAGACTCATCTACTAGACCAGTGTTTCCCAAACTGTGGGGCGCGCCCCCCTACGGGGGCGCGAGACTGTTGCAGGGGGGCACGCAGCTGATTTCAAAATTTCATTTTCGAATACAAAAACGGAAAAAGTCGAATAGGTGTCAAAAAATTAACCAGAAAAAACAGTTATAGAAAAATTAAGGGGGGCACAACAAATTTTTTTTCAAAGAGGGGGGCGCAGGTACAAAAAGTTTGGAAAGCACTGTACTAGACCCTCTAGACTCATTGAGGTTAAAATACACTGGGTAAGATATGTATGAATCGGGTCCAGAACAACTGTTTGACTTATCGATGTTCGATTTATCGATAGTTCATTCACAATAAGTTCTTGAAATTGTTATGATAATTCTCTAATATGTGAACAAATTTTTGAAATGTACGCAATTTCATAATTATTGTATTGCAGTTGATTTTACACAATCATTTCAAATAAAAATATAAAGAATCCAGAAGCGTATTTCATTTGATTCGAAGTAATATGCAGAAGAAAAAATCATCCTGATCAAAAAGCAGAGCCCTGCTTTTTTTTTGTCGATCAGGATATTTTTTTTAAAGTTCGACAAAGTATTCAATTAAATGAAAATTTATGAGAAATGTGTTTCGAATTTCGCGCCTATTAAAATAGTTTTCTGTACTAAATAATGTTTTCAGCGTCATCTATGTGTCACAAGTAAGAAACTAGCCAAAAATCGTAGTCGGATTTTAGTACCACAGATACAAGGGCGTTTCCTATCTTTCTAACTCTATAATCTTTGCAAATAACCTGTCAAATTCTATCAGCTACTGTTGCTCGGCAACGAAAATTAATATACTCAGAACCTTAGAACAGACTCATATTTCACATTAATACTTAACTCAGAGTAGGGAGTTCAACTCTCAATGAAGGTTCACTGATTTTTTTTAATTCATTTTGCAATCTGGAATGTTTCGACATACAAATTCAAAAATTATGGGCCTAAGAACACAAGCTGTGTCATGTTTTTTTATTATTTCAGATATTCGAACGGGACATTTGAATGGCTGTAAAAACGAAACCGTTTGATATTTTTCGATTATGTTTTCATATTCGTGTTAGGTATAAAAGTAAGTACAATCGTGAAAAATTTCATCAATTTCGAGTGAAATTTTTTTTCGCTGTAGACATGTAAAAAAAAAAGTTGTGTTCGATTTTTGAAAAAATTTTTTCACAGATATCCTTTAAAAATTGTGCTTATTTAGGATATGAAAATCAATTTGGCAACCGAAAAAAAAAATCACGAACATTGCAGGTTTTCCGCCATTTTGTATTTTTTTTTTCGGAGCTCTACGCCATTTCTGAATGAAGCATCCAAAAATACTACGATATGACAAGAAATCATTACTTCCAGTCTTATACATAACCGACCACACTCAATATAATAACGCTCGAAAATGACATTAAACACCGTGTATCTCCCTTATGCTTCGAAAACGGGAAATATGTCATAAGAAAAAAATGATTCTCCCGATGTTCTCTATACGTCATATGAGTTTGTCCAGTTTATGATGAAACACCCTGTATAGATTTTTCGAACGTTCTACGTACGTGACCGATAACCTGAACCTAGGTTAAAAAGACGTTCGTAGACCTACATTTTTCTGCTTCAAAGTCCATATATTTAGTTAACTACACCCCCGGCTTTTAATAAGGTTACTTTCACTATTCAGATCAAGTCTATTCAATTCATCTCGTCCATTGGTAAAAACTTTCCGTCACTCGTTCATTTTTATAAGGTCTCTATCGTGTACGAAATTTCGCTACATCACGTATGAATACCATTTGAATATGTGTTCAAAATCATATGCTATTAGAGCTTCGACACTTATGTATCTCATTCAGTTTATCCCATCAGCTAGAATCAGGCCATCCTCATACTTCTGGACTACTGGTATCCATCTTTTATCTTCGAAGTAATCAGACAATAACGAAACTATCAACGTAATGATGTACAATACCCATAATCAGGTAAATTGAACAACACAAAAAAAAATTCAAAATTATAAAGCAGTACACTCTTACTTCTATCCCATCAACTCATAATTACTTTTTCTCATAAACATTGAATAACTCATTTCATATTCAAAACCCTACTGTATTCGCAGAAGTAACCTTGCATTAATTATCATCCACGTTCTCATAATAAAATCATTCACAAGTGTGCGACCTCGCTACTGGTGAATTTATGTAACCGCTCGCCATTGAAAAGCTATACACACTCAATCATCTGCTATCTCTAGCGACCACAATGCTTATCTCTTCCAGTTATCATTCAAAATTAAATTTGTGTGACCAAAAAAAAACCTTTACTTTACTAGGCGTGTTCATTTCCAGAACAGCGACTCTCCGCGTCAGTAAGTCCCTGGAACCTACGAAATGGGCAGAAGTCGATTCAATTCCTCTGGGAGGCTCATCTAAAGACTCACCCCCTCGTACCCGAGAGATTTAACCATACTAGTATCCCTTTCGTTCTGGTAGGTGCCATGATCTACCTGATCGACGTTGAGGAATTTTCCATACTAATCATTCATTCCCCTCATCTTGTTTTCTTATTTCAGAATTTAACTCCGCTGTTTTCCCCTTGAAACGTTTCATTTCCGATAACTCAGCGGTACGGCGCTGGTATGTAATCCGAGTTCCTGAAATAAATCACTCCCGCCACGATTCACTCCCGTTTCTGCGAACCGCTACCCTAATTTCCGATCGCGCTTACCGATTCGAAAATCCTAACTGAACAACACGAAAAAAACTCCCCTTAATACAAACACTTCTACTTCGTTTTCTCCCTTCTCGAAGCTACCTACTATTCCGTCAACTACAAAATAAAACCTTTACCTTATCCCCTTAACGTACTCAAACCGTTCCCGTTTCTCCCTTCGAAACGACCTAATATTACCCAACTACCAAAATTAGAACTTTACCGTTTGAGGGCGATGAGGTACTATCTTCCTCAACCCTGAACTCGATAATTGTATGCTCTAAAAGTGCAGGAAGTGACATAGCAACATCAACAATTGAACCTTTAGCGTTATTGTTCGTGCATGCCCAAATATTATTATACGCATTGGCATCACATCCAGTAACGATTGGCAGCCTTTTGCTATTGAAGTATGTACCTCAATTGCAACCTAATAATTATCTTGTAATTACTGTTGATTGCAGGTCAGTACATAGTATACACGTGAATATCGGCCCAACGATATCCCCTTCAAAAAAATAGATCATTTGAGAGAACTACTAGATTAAAGGCAACCAGGATACTAAACTCTGTGTCATTACTTGGTTGATTATACTGTTTATCGTTCACCACATCTATTGTTATACTTCTGCCCCTCTTGCTTTCTATACACATCAATAATTTCATAAATTTATGTTGTAGGTATACTATTGTTCGGGCCACCAGGAACTGGAAAAACTATGCTAGCCAAAGCTGTAGCCACTGAATGTAATTTATGCTTCCTATCCGTTAAAGGACCTGAATTGTTGAATAAGTACATAGGACAATCAGAAGAGAATATAAGAGAGGGTAAACAAAATAATGACTTATTTTGGGTCGGATTCTTCAACAATTTCTGGAAAAAAATTATTCACATGAAAATTCCACACCTGTAAATTTTAACCAATCAAAACGGATGAATTTCAGTAGAAATTTTTTCCTCGTGAATACCCAATAACAATCTATCCTGAATATTTCCCGCCTGTCAAAAACTTCATGTAAATAGAATGCAATTATGCCCTCCACATTCGGTGTGGGGCTCTTTCTCCAAAAATGAAAATGAACTCATGCAGTTTTTAGACAACACGCTGTCTTGCAAAATTATCGGTAATTTTGATGCACTTGTGCAATTACTTTC
Source organism: Hippodamia convergens (assembly GCA_038502775.1). NCBI lineage: Eukaryota > Metazoa > Arthropoda > Insecta > Coleoptera > Coccinellidae > Hippodamia > Hippodamia convergens. Next base: position 15,392,506 of record CM076613.1, read on the forward strand.
GAAAATTTCTTGACGTTCATAATGAATATTTTTTGACAATCTAGTTTTTATTTGTTCTCATGATAAATTTGATACATTTCAAATGGCTTTGTTGGAAATCGAAAAATAAAGTATTTAATCAAACACAATTTAATGTGGAATTTTGGAACCGAATACCACACGAGGTCAAATGATAATTTCAGAAAATATTCATGAGCTCGAGAAAAATTTCCGGAATGATTTGATCTAGTGATATTAGTAAGTAGTGTGGTACCTCAGAGTAGTGACGATATGACCTATATTTTCAATTAAAGATATTTATTACTGAATAATAATATAATATTGATAACTTTACAACACGTGTATCTTATTCACACTATATTCTCAAATCTGACATTCTCTAGTTGTCAGCCGTGACATCTCCTGAATCACGATCTCTAGTCGATGGTCTCCACACTCCCTCCTTTCTTGTCAGCTTCAGTGGCTCAACCTTGGGACGACCTGGTTCCTCGATACGATCGGCGTCGGTGGTGGTTGTGTGTTCGAAGTCTTGGTTGGTCGCCTCTTGACACCTCTCCAATAATGAGGGTTCTTCTTCTCTAGTAGATGGTCCTTCCGACTCTCCTTCTTGAAATACTTTCATGGTGTGAGACACATGGCGTTTGACGCCATGTATCAAAGTGATGTTGTTCACGCTGCAAAATGTCTTATGGCCAGTTGCACCGTTCACAGAATAATCATTGTTTAACTAATCAACGTTTACTACTAATCAATGTTTATAATTATCTTTGGTTGCACCGTTTACGAATGAGCGGCGTTTAGTTAATCAGGAGATATATTTGGCAACATTGCAAAATTTCTACGGTATCAAGAATTTCTGTCAGTTTCAGTATTCGGTTGCCATGGTTACAAGTTTTGTATGTTTACTTTCACTCGGAAATTGAGAGTTGTCATTCCACGATTTTTCTGAAGTTAAGTGACTGAGTAGTGTGTAGTGTTATAATTTTTTTTACGTACAAGAATCAACATTAAAGATGTTCCTAGAAAATATACATATACAATATTTAATACAAATATACATATATTTTATATTCTTGTGAGTCAGGGAGCTAAAATAACACAATTAATACAATATATATTGAAACAAAAAGGTACCTAGCTGAGGTGTGTGCAACACAAGGAAATCATAAAATACAAATATATACATATATATTAAATAATAATCTACATACAAGTTATTATAGAATTCCAATTCATGTTCTATCAATTCCAGTAAATACAGAACAGTATCTTTAGTGAGGCGAAAACGTCTGAAGAAATTATAATTATCCATCTGGTTGAAGTGTTGTATCCTCTGGTAGACTTTTCGTGGAAACCCGAATTCAATGATTTCAACAATTTCAAGATCATCATCAATTAATAGTTCGTCATCAGAAACCATATTTAATGGAGACTAGCTTAAACACAAGAACTCAAAAAAAAACACAAAACACTGTTAGGTTATCGTTAGAAATATTTATAAATATAAATACGTTGAGTTTGCGCGGATCTCTGTGTAACCTTAATCGGGTGGGTAAACGACGAAATTTGGCTGTTTAGTGTAATTGACGATTAGTCCACATAAAACGACGTTTAGCAGACGGTGCAAGAGGTATCGCAAAATAAACATCGTTTAAATTTTAATTATCGTTTAGCTGAACGGTGCAACTGGCCATTAAATTCTTGACTCACAAATTGATGGCCATTATCAGCTCTGATAGATTTAGGGAAACCCAGTCGTGAAAACATTTCTGTCAAATGTTTAATTATTATGCCGGAAGTTGTTTGTTTGAGGAATTTTATTTCTTGGTATCTGGAGTAATAGTCTATGACCACGAAAATCACATCTTGGTTGGGTAATGGTCCCATGAGATCGACAGCTAGATACTGCCAGGGACCTTCAGGAAATCTGTGTCTGCTCATGAAAGGAGGTCTGTTGGGTTGTGTAACAGTCAAACAATTCCTACATCGTTTAACAAAATTCTCAGTTTCTTTGTCAATTCCTGGCCACCATACTTTGGCTCGCAGTCTTCGCTTCATCACAGTCTCTCCGGGGTGACCTTCGTGTGCTAATTCGAGTGTCCGTTGTCGTAAAACCTGAGGTATTACAATTTTATTTCCACGTAGTATCATTGGTCCTAACGATGTCAATTCCCAACGAAACGGAAAAAAAAATTTTTTTCAGTTGCTTCCCAAGAGTTCAAATTGATTTTTTCAACTGTCACTCTTATTTCATCATCCTTTTTACTGGCAGTAACGATGTCAGAAATACTCATGGCTTTTGGTATGCTTCTTTCGATGATCGTAAATACATGTCCGTCACGGTCTTGGTCGAAAGTTCCTTCCTTTGCTATCTGGCACAACCTCGATACTGAATCTGCGATATTTGATTTGCCCGATTGATATATGACTTTGAATTTGAACGACTGCAATCTCAACAGCCAACGTTCGATACGAGCTGGGGGTTTAGACGTCGGTTTAAAAATTACTTCTAGTGGTTTGTGATCTGTTACCAGCAAGAATTCTAACCCGGCCAGGTAGAAGTAGAACCTCTACGCCCCACACAAGAGTCAAGCTCTCTTTCTCCGTTTGCGAGTATCTGCGTTCCGTATCAGATAAACTCTTGCTAGCGGACGAGATGATGTGAGGATATTGTTGATGATCGAATTGCAGCAGCACCGCTCCTAGAGCTACTGGACTAGCATCCGCAACTAAACGTGTTCGACGATTTTGGTTGAAATAAGATAGAGTTGGAAGTTTGGCTAATTCAATTTTCAGTTTACTGAAAGATGCCTGATGTGCTTCAGTCCAATCAAACTTTGTTTCATGTTTCGTCAGTTGTCACAGAAGCTCCGTGGTTGTTCCTAGGTCGGGAATAAACTTGCCTACATATGTAACCAGTACTAAAAAAACTTCTCACTTCTTCTTTTGTGGTAGGTGATCATTGCCTCTAGTCCTAGTTTGAGTACCCCTAATTTCTGAGCAGATTCTTTACCTAGCAGGGAAACGTCCCTGTCTTCCACTACGTAAAAATTGGCAAGAATACCTGTATTGTTTGGGATTGCTATGGTGCTTTGAAATCGATGATTTATTTTTAAAAGTTCTCCAGCTCCACAGGGCTTCAATTGGTCGTTTCTTTCTGTCTCTATATTCCACATCCCGGCTTCTCGCTTCTGCAATTTCTTCCAATCTTGTATTTTGATAATGTTTACTCTACATCCTGAGTCGATGAGAAGTGTTAAAGGGACCCCTCCTACAAGACACTGGACGAGCTCCTCTCTGTCTTCTGTATCGTGTTTGTAATCTTCATCAATTTTGAAACAGTCGAAATTTTTGATTTGGGTAGTGTTTTCTGGTTCTTCGTCATCGATCGACTCCACAAAATGAACCATTGCATTGTGTTTCATTCGCTTGGTTGGAATGTCCATTGAAGAACTGGGTTTTCTTTTATCGAATCTCGTGCGACAACATGCCGAGAAATGTCCTTGAGCCACGCATTTATGGCATTTAGAACCTTTAGCTGGGCACTGATTGGAAAAAGCTGTATGACCCTTCCTACCGCACCGAGTACAATCGTTTCTTTGTGTTCGTTTGTTAGACAACATTATTTTGTTAACAGAAGAGACTGATGCTCCCTGGTCATTCAAAACCATTGACATTGACTGAAGTCTTGCTTGTTCATTTATCTTACATAATTTCTCTAACAACTTCACTTTCAATTCCGCCGAAGCCCATCCGTCAATGAGTTTGTCTTTTATACTGATTTCCTTGGATTCTTCGGCTGTCGAACCGAAAACACATTTTGAAGCTTGTTGCCTGATTTTAAGCAGAAATTTACTGAAATTTTCCCCTTCTTCCTTTTTCATAATTCTGAAGACATGCCTTTCAAATGTTAAATTCTGAATCGGGGAAAAATACTCCGTTAATTTATCTACTAACGTTTTAAAAATGTCAGTATTTGTTTGTGAGCTAGCTTCTTCAATTGCACCTGGTAAGTTATACGCAACTTCTTGCAGTTGTATTTCCCCAATGTGTAACAATTTATTTCTTTTCTTAACTGGGTCAACAATGTCTTCTGATGCCAAGTATAGCTTGAGTGATCTCAACCATTTTTCCCATTCATTTCGAATAATGGATTTATCTAAATTCTCAGCGAGGAATGGTTTGATTCCGGAGTCACCCATTTTATTCGAATGAATCTTTCAAGGATCTACTCTGAAAAGAAGAAATATAATGATTATTAATACTACTTCTAGATTCCCAGCCTATTTCTTCTCTCAAGGCTCATAGCCTTGTACCTCTTGTATATTGAGTACATGATACGGCTCTTAGCCAAACTGTTCAATAACCTTTGTTATTGATGGCTCATAGCCAAACTCTCCAATAACCTTTGTTATTGTTGGCTCACAGCCAGACTTTCCAATAACCTTTGTTATTGATGGCTCATAGCCAAACTCTCCAATAACCTTTGTTATTGTTGGCTCACAGCCAGACTTTCCAATAACCTTTGTTATTGATGGCTCATAGCCAAACTCTCCAATAACCTTTGTTATTGTTGGCTCACAGCCAGACTTTCCAATAACCTTTTTTATTGATGGCTCATAGCCAAACTCTCCAATAACCTTCGTTATTGTTGGCTCACAGCCAGACTTTCCAATAACCTTTGTTATTGATGGCTCATAGCCATACCTCAGAGTAGTGACGATATGACCTATATTTTCAATTAAAGATATTTATTACTGAACAATAATATAATATTGATAACTTTACAACACGTGTATCTTGTTCACACTATATTCTCAAATCTGACATTCTCTAGTTGTCAGCCGTGACATATCCTGAATCACGATCTCTAGTCGATGGTCTCCACAAGTAGTAAATTGATGATCTCATGAACCAAATAAAATTCAAGTTATATTCATCCTGATAAATGATTATTTTTTCAGTATTTCAAAGAGCTAGAGCTGCTTCTCCATGTATAATATTTTTCGATGAACTTGATTCCCTTGCACCTAACCGAGGAATGGCCGGTGATTCAGGGGGAGTCATGGATAGAGTAGTCTCCCAGCTACTTGCTGAGTTGGATGGTATCAATGAAGAGGCTACTGTGTTCATAATAGGTGAGAAGTAGACATATAAAAATTTCTGGTTAGATTTGAAAATTTCCCTTTTCTGATGAAGATTTATTCTAAAGTTATGAGGATTAAATAGAAGAGAGAAAGAAAGATACATACATAATGATATTCTCTGACGATCGATTTCGGCTATAGGCCATCATCAGGTGAGCTGAAAAGTCAAGTTATAAAATATGATGACAAAAGCAGATACAAATTAAATTTTTTTTTACATAATAATCTTCAGAACAACAACGAAAGTGAACAAGCGTGACAGGCTTTGTTATTATGTACTCACCATCACAGCTTTCATAGATTTTAGTTTTCTTTTGAAGGTTTAGTATTCAAGTTATGTTTCGATGTTATGATTTGGTCGTATTTATTTTTGGGTGGTTTTATATTGTCGTGAATGATCAAGAAAATCACGCCGTATATGGAATAGACAACAAATCTGTTATATGAGTTCAAACAACATTGAGTATTCTTTTATAAACAGTCCATAATTCTCCGGACACAGCTGCAGATTTAGAGAAAAAGAATTTTGAATATGGGTATTAAAATATGAAATTCCTTATGGTAAGTGATGGGTTTTTAAATGAGTTTTTGAAGCCTGATCTTCTCTTTACATTTTCTTGTTTAAAACACACCAATAGCTCTTTCCTGAAAAACTACGATTTTTCCAACGAAACTATGCAGTTTATAACATAAAAGATAACATATTGAGAATATACAGATAAAATGATAAAAATAAAGACGTTCATATATTCAAAAAGAGCTGTGCTGAGGGCTGGAATGGTTTCTGGTGGCGAATAAGCCTCCCCACCATGTCCCACAATTGTTCCATCGGGTTTAGATCGGGGCTACGTGGAAGTCCGCCTAATCGATAATAGTTCAAAAGGGGTTACAGTCCACTGCGACCTTATGGTCTATTGTGCCCCCAATATCTCGGAAGGCTTCAGTGAGTCTAATTCCTCACTACTACAGGTCTCTCGACCAGAGCATTGGTAGCATTCATCGGACGAACATTCCGCTACCACTACCTAGCATGAATTGAAAGCGCTCCCAAAAAGGCCCACTGCTCCAGAACGTGTTCAGTTTGCAGCGCATATGCCACCAGACGATTCTGCAACAGTTACACAACTGTTACGTCCGGTGAATGCAACCATTGTTTCCTTTGAATTACATTGCGAAAGCATTCCGTTACTAGGTGAATAGAAGTTTCTTCCTCCTCCCCACAGAATCTACACTCGTCAGAGTCCGATAAGCCCATTCTAAGCAAATGCTTTCTGAGCTTCTTACTGAGATCCAGATACTGAATCTTGTAGTTTCACTCCCGAAGGAACTTTTTGTTGTGATCCAACCCTGGGAGATTTTGCCAGAGTGTTTCTCTTTCAGTTTTCTCCTTCTCCAGGAACTCGTTATATGTAAAGGGTGATTGTTTATATTTTACTCAATAGCTATCTCAGTTAATATTGGTCGTACAAAAACGTTTGAATGGGCAAATTTGAAGTATTTAGTATGGGCATTCAGAATGCAGTACTAAGAAATTCATAAAGTTATCGAAAACCTGAAAATTTGTTGTGAACTGTTGTTTTTTAAATGGAACACCCTGTATTTTATTCTCGTTCTTCGGATTTCAAATATAAACATATACTTTATTGAAAAATATTTTATATTTTTTGAAAAATATGGATAGTTTATTCTATATTTAAGGCAGCTGTGGAATGCCACACGATAACGATGCGATTTCTTTATATCAAAGGATCCGTGGATAAAAAACAACTGATATTTATTTTATTTATATATTAACTAAAAGTTGAATTTAGTGTTCAAATGCCCCTTATATACGTCTACACCCAGTCGATATCTTTTAATTTATTTTTTAAAGGTTTTCCTTACCATTCATGGAATATATTGAGGTTTTCAATTATTTCTTCCTCTATTCTGAAACTATTCTCTTTATGATTTTGCGGAGGGGCCATATACACTTTATATTCCAAATATTCCCCTAAAAAAGTGTCCAAGGAGGTTAAGTAGAGACTATCAGGAGGCCATAGAATAGAACTTCGATATAAAGAATTCACAGCCTTCTCGAGTGGCGATGCACAGCTGCCTTAGATTAAGACGAAAAAACCCATATTTTTCAAATACTGCCGAAATAAACCTCAATAAAGTATATACATATATTTGAAATCAGAAGAAAGAGCTCTGTAAGAGATAGTGGGGTTGTAAGGCCCACTTCTCTCCTTCTCTGGGTTTGATTTTTCACGGTAGTGAATTTAAAAAAAAGAAACTGAAGAATGCTTTGTTTAAAATTCTTACATCTATTTATAGTGAATCTAAATTACGTAACTAACTAATTACTTAACAATATTATTTAGCCAGCGCGGTGTCTGTTCGATGACCCTGGAATGTGGGCGATATCCTCACGAAGTAATGCAATTCAGCAAAAGTGCCGAATTGCAGTTGTATTCGCTCGCCCTAAATAAAGAATATTGAAGCTGTCTGATAATGATTTTTTATGAATATCAGACATTTTCTCGGGCGGCGGGTTCGCTATACTCGCTATCGGGTTCCCCTGGTCCAGCTGAGTTGGATCTTAGTGGGTGAAGGGTCCAGTCATCTTTGGTTGCATATCAGATGGTGTTATTTCTTCATCCTTGATTGGCAGTCTACAGACTTTTGTTATTGGTCTTTTTATTTCTTTTGATTTCTCTGTGCGAGCTGTAATTACTCTAACTAATCCATCGGAGCCAGGGTGGACTTCCGTTATTTTCGCTAGCGGCCATTTGTTTGGGTCGATGTTTTCTTGTTTCAGTAATACAATGTCTCCCACTTCAATATTTTTAGTGACATTCTGCCATTTTGTCCTCTGTTGTAGCCTTGTTAAGTACTCCTCCGTCCAAGTTTTCCAGAAGTCGATTTTCATTTTTTCAACTAGTTTCCATCTTCTAAGTGGTGAGATCTTAGCTCCTGAGATGTCGTGATCATCAGGAGGTGAGATTATTGGTTCCCCAAGTAGGAAATGCCTAGGCGTTAATAGAATGGTGTCCTGAGGTCGACCGTCTAGTGGTAATAAGGGCCGAGAGTTCAAGCATGCCTCTATTTGGCACAGCAAGGTGGTCATTTCTTCGAAGGTTAGGGTTATTTTTTCACCAATTACCCTTTTTAAATGGTGTTTCGTGGAACGGACTCCACTTTCCCAGAGCCCTCCAAAGTGCGGACTGAAAGGAGGTGTCCAGTGCCATTCTGTGTTGAACTCCTTGGCGAGTAAACCACTGAAGCTTCCTTCAGAAATTACTTTCTTGAAATTTTTGTCAAGGGTGTTTCTCGCTCCGACGAAGGTAGTACCATTGTCTCTATATATGTGTCTGAAGTTTCCAGGTGTTGAATTAATTTACCGGCTTCACCTCGTACATGTGTTTTCAGGAATTGCATTTTTTCGACGTCAGCGATGTTTTGCTTATGTACGATCTGGTTGAATAGGTTACGGAAAGTGGGCCATTCTTCGTATTGTCCGTTGAATGTTGGAATTTGCAGCTTCGGCAAGTTTGCAGTTCTGTTTTGATTTGGTGTGGCAACGTCCTCTTGATTTTGGGTCAGTAATTGTTCTACGTCCAAGTTATTCTCGTATGCCTGCTCATATATTTCCGACTGGAGATATTTTTCAACGCCTCCGCCGATTGATTGTTATTTCTCATCATTCGCTCTCTTGTTGACTTCAGTTGTTGTTCGAATTGTGTTATTTGCAGCTGTTGCTTCCTGACGGCTTCGAGGATTGGTCGTGTGTCAGTCGGTGATGGATTTTTCAGGATGTGGACTTTCTTCGCTATGTAGCCACCTGCATCCTGGTAAAGTTCATCCACTTGAGTTCGGAATTTTTCTACGTGGTATGGGTGGTCTGCTGGAAGCTTTCCTTGGAGCTCCTTATCTGTTTCTTTGAATATTCCATATAGATGCTGTAGATTTTTTCTTCTTTCGTCGAAGTACTCCAGCGTTTTTCTTGCAGTAGGGTCCTTTTTCATGTTCCTATACAGATTTTGGATGTCACATGCGGTTTTCTTTTGTTCCGTGACTTTGTACTCCATACTGTTCGTTTTTGCTGAACGGGTGGGCCGTGAATGATCCTCTGTTTGGGTCTGTTGGATCTTCACACCTTTGTTAGTGACGTCTGTGAACGTGGACGTCGGATTTCGTACGATGTTACTGGTTATCGAAACGGACGATGTGTTGGCTTCTTTATTTCTCCTTGGACGGAAAACCGCAAGGCGTTGGACTCCTTGGACTCTGCTGACTGTGGATGCCGGTATTTAATCCTGTGTCACCAAGTTGGATCTTCTTCCGCTTCGTGGATTTTCTACTCCTCGTCTGCTGCTTCTTCGTTGGCTGATTGCAAGGAAGTGTATCTTCACAGCGCTGGATTTCTTCTTTGACTCGAAGGACCTTGTAAGAGATAGTGGGGTTGTAAGGCCCACTTCTCTGGGTTGGACTATTCACGGTAGTGAATTTGAAATGAAGAAACTGAAGAATGCTTTATTTAAAATTCATACATCTATTTATAGTCAATCTAAATTACGTAACTAACAATTACATAACAATATTATTTAGCGAGCACGGTGTCTGTTCGATGACCCTGGAATGTGGGCCATATCCTCACGAAGTAATCCAATTCAGCAAAAGTGCCGAATTGCAGTTGTATTCGCTCGCCCTAAATAAGGAATATTGAAGCTGTCTGATAATGATTTTTTATGAATATCAGACAAATATTTTACTCAATAGCTATCTCAGTTAATATTGGTCGTACAAAAACGTTTGAATGGGCAAATTTGAAGTATTTTTTATGGGCATTCAGAATTCAGTAATAAGAAATTCATAAAGTTATCGAAAACCTGAAAATTTGTTGTGAACTGTTATTTTTTAAATGGAACACCCTGTATTTTATTCTCTTTCTTCGGATTTAAAATATAAACATATACTTCATTGAAAAATATGGCTAGTTTATTCTATATTTAAGGCAGCTGTGGAATGCCACACGATAACGATGCGATTTCTTTATATCAAAGGATCCGTGGATAAAAAACAACTGATATTTATTTTATTTATATATTAACTAAAAGTTGAATTGAGTGTTCAAATGCCCCTTATATACGTCTACACCCAGTCGATATCTTTTAATTTATTTTTTAAAGGTTTTCCTTACCATTCATGGAATATATTGAGGTTTTCAATTATTTCTTCCTCTATTCTGAAACTATTCTCTTTATGATTTTGCGGAGGGGCCATATACACTTTATATTCCAAATATTCCCCTAAAAAAGTGTCTAAGGAGGTTAAGTAGAGACTATCAGGAGGCCATAGAATAGAACTTCGATATAAAGAATTCACATCCTTCTCGAGTGGCGATGCACAGCTGCCTTAGATTAAGACGAAAAAACCCATATTTTTCAAATACTGCCGAAAGAAGCCTCAATAAAGTATATACATATATTTGAAATCAGAAGAAAGAGCTCTACCGAATAGAAAAATAAAATACAGGGTGTACCATTTAAAAAAAAATAGTTCACAACAAATTTTCAGGTTTTCGATGCCTTTATGAATTTCTTAGTACTGAATTCTGAATGCCCATAAAAATTACTTCAAAGTTACCCATTCAAACGTTTTTGTACGACCAATATTACTTGAGATAGCTATTGAGTGAAATATAAACTATCACCCTGTACATTTTCAATACCACAAAAGGTGTTTCTCAATTATCCCGGTTCCTATCAAGTTTTTGCTATTTTTATCTTTCATTAATATTGTAAAAGAATGAATTATTTACAAATTATAAGCACTAGCAAACTGCATAAACATAACAACAAAAATATAAGACCTATCACGTCTGTATTATCATCCCTCAACCATAAAAATTCTGAATTTGTCAACAATTTATTTATTAAAAGACTAATACCGTTCCACCTATTCAATTAAAAACTCCATAGAACTAGTTGAAGACATTAGAAAGCTCAAACTTGATCCCAATAGAAAGTATACACTTTTGTCATTTGATATCGCGAACCTTTACAACAGGGATGGGCAACCTTTTTTCGCAGAGCGCCAAATAGAAAAATTTTTCGTAGACCACGGGCCAAAAAGATTTTTTCCAACATAAAAAAACTTAAATGCGTTCAACAAAAACGAAATAAACTTAAAGTTCTTTACAATAGGATAATAAAAAAAAAACTTGAACTTATATAATTCCAACAAAAAAACATCTCCATAACTAATTAGTCACTAGTTTTCACCTCGTGAGACACCTGGGGTTGCGTTTTCTCCACAAGAGCATCGTTATTTGGTGGGACTACTGATGTTGTTGCTCACGTATGTAATGTATTTTCCAAATTCGAATCCATAGTCCTTTGTCGTTGATCGATTCTTGGATTTTGTGAATAAGAGTTTTGCAAAGGTAACTCACGACACATATTTTTCAGAACACTGTGCGTTAAAAATAGATGCATAGAAAAATCGATAATTCCGATTAAATTTATTCGGCAATCTGTCATTCTAATCTACCTTATCAAAAAGTATTGAGTTCATGAATGATAAATCCATACTTGAAGAAATTTTCAATTTTACCCAGATTATATTTGAAAAACTAGAAGTCCCTATCATATCTGGAGCCTATTGCAGATTGCACCAACCACTTTGGCACTTTTCAGTTTGCACTTTTCAATTCTGAATGAGTTTTGTGCAACGTTATTCGTCCGAAAAGTGAATATCGCGAAGAAAAATTTGCAAAAGTACCTTTCAAACTACCTTACAACTGTTCACTTTTAAAATGTTCAATTCTGAATGCTTTTCGTACAATGTAATTCATTTGTAAAGTGAAAAATTGCGAAGTAGTTTGGTGCAATAGGCCCTGGATCAAAAAAGAGTGCCTGTGAAATGAAGCTTGACCTCGACCAATTCGATCTGAAGTGACAATTCCACTTCCAATTGGAAAGGGACATGAATATTTGGAATTGAAATTTATTCAGCAATCTGTCATTCTAATTCACCTAATCAAAAAGTATTCAGTTAATAAATAATAAATCTATACTTGAGGAAATTTTCAATTTTACCTAGATTATAGTTGAAAAATTAGTGCCAACTTGAACCCTTATATAAGGCGCCCTTAAATTGTGAGTCATGCTTATCCCCGCCTTAACGGATCAGATCTTGCACCGCATAATAATATAAACGACTTTGTTAAGCACGCGCTAAGCAATGCCAAATCTGGCAACACTGTATAAATCAGTGAATTTGTTTGTTTTGACATAGAAATGCGACATGACCATATGGTTTTGTGTCGGCACTGAGCATAGCGAAGTAAGAAGAACACGCGAATTCATAGACGAACAAGATAATTTGTCTATGAATTTTCCTCTTCAGTATTCTGATTCACAGAACGACATATACTTTGGGCCACTGACGAACCGGCAAAGTACAACCAATTTTTTTTTTATTTGAAGCGAATGATTTGATTTGATTTCAACAATTCTTTATTATCAACTTGAATGACATAATTCTGCACCTGTGGAATATCATCGAAGTAATACTTTTCATATTCACAAGAGTAAATAGTACCTGCAGAATTAATAATTATATGGGTACAATCAATTGCTCCAATAACACGAGGAAATCCAGCAATTTGGTGAAATTGAGTTAGGGTGGAACGTAATTCTGCTGCTGTCTGAGGCATTTTTATGAATACTGAAACTCGAACAACTAGTCTTGATACTGTAGATTCGTGGATTTTCATCAAATCGGCTACAGCCAATAAATGTCCTGCTGATGCGTAGCGTCTATTGAAGCTGGAATTATTTTTCTAAAGCATTAGTTTCTTTTGGTTCTATGATCATAATAAAAAATGATCAATATATATTTTGAAAGTGTCAATCAATTTATGAATATAAATGTTAAAGTCTTTATTCTGTTTGTTATGAATAAAATCAACTCCAACTTGGTAGCAGAGCGCGGTTTGAAAAACAGAATTGAAGTAAAGATATTCATAAATTGCGAGATAGTTGAACTAAGAAGATGGATGCCAGTAAAGTACAAATTGGTTTGCTCGAGGGAAAGTCAAACTGGTCAACCTGGAAATATAAATTGTGCATTTTGTTGAGAGGAATTAAAGGTGGTCTCGAAGTTATTGAAGGAAAACTGGAAGCCCCAAAACCCTTAACAGAAGACGCTACAAGTGTTGAGAAAAGCAAGTATGAGAAAGATTCATCTGATTTTAATCAAGCCGACAGTAATACTTTACTAGTTTTGACTCTAAATATGACACAAGAAACTTAAGTAATGCGTTTCACATCCGCTAGAGAAGTTTGGCTTGAGTTGCACAGACTTTATGATGGCAATGTCGAGGACAAGACATATGACCTATGCATGCAATTCTTTGGCTACGTAAAATAAGCAGATGATGATATTGCTACACATACTTCAAAACTAAAGAATCTTTGGGATAATCTTCAGAAACATATTTCGAAGGACAAAATGACTGCTGGAAATAAATGTAAGTGCGATTTACCTGAAATTTTACTCATCTGTAAAATATTAGAAACTCTACCTTCTGAATTCTTCTCGTTCAAGTCAAGTTGGATGCTCATGTCCAACAAAAATAGAACAATAGATAATTTGACAAATCAATTGTGTGCTTATGAAAAAGCATTGTCAAGCAGAAGTGAGACTAAACAGAAACTTTTGTATACAGCAAACAAAAGAAGCTCATTATTCTGTAAATACTGTAAGTCACGAGGACACAAAATAAGACAATGTCTTATATGAAAGTCAGATGATAAGCCACCAAAACCTGACAAAACTAATAGAGCAAGTGATGCGAAAAACAATGCCTGCATTCACCGAACGAAAAATGTTGCCACCGCTCCGCTACCGCTACCTAGCATAAACAGAAAGCGCTCCCAAAATGCCCGCTTCTCCGGAACGTGTTGAGTTTGTAGCGTCTGTGCCACCGGACGATTCCGCAACAGTTCCACAACTGTTACGTTCGGTGAATGCAAGCAATGTTTCATTATTAGCCGTTTCAAATGTTGTGTTTTTTTGTGAAAATGATGAAGAAAATTGGTATGTTGATAATGGCGCAACAAATCACATTACCAACCAAAATAATGTTTTTGAGAGCTATTTACCATTTGACCATCATCACCAAATAACTACATCAAATGGAGAGTCGGTACCAGCATTAGGAAAAGGTACAATCAGAGTTCAAACATACGTGAATGGTAGAATGCAAGTCTTTTCCTGACTGAAGTATGGTATGTACCAAGTATCAAGAAAAACTTGTTCTCAACATTGTCAGCACAAGATAAAAATCCAGACAGTGAATTTGTTTCAACAACAGAAGAGTGTTGTTTAAAGTTATCAGAAGTTATACTTGTTGGATCCAGAAATTGTTCAGGAGGATTGTATAAACTTAAAATGAAATCTTTAAAGCCAGAAAATTCAAAAGAAATTAATTCAGTTCAAAATGATAATGTCCTACAGTTATATCACGAAAGATTTGGACATCAAAATAAGAGATATGTCAAAACAATACTTAAAAAGGAACTGGAATTAGATGTAAAACTCGATAGTGAAATATGTGAAGGTTGTGTCCATGGCAAAGCTCATGTACTCAAATTTGGTACTAGATGTCGAGCCAATGCACCTGGTGAACTTTTACATACAGATGTATGTGGTCCATTTGATCCATCAAAATCCTGCTATCGTTATTATGTCTTATTCAAGGATGATCATAGTAGGTATCGTTTTATATATTTCATGAAACACAAATCAGAAGTAATAGATAATTTGAAAATTGTTCTGAAGGAAATTAAAGCTGCAGGTTTTGGCGTGAAAGAAATTTTATCAGATAATGGTGGTGAGTTCGACAATATTAGAGTCAGAAAAACGCTTAACCATCATGGAATAAGGCAAAGACTCATCATGCCATCCATATACACCACAACAGAACGGGTGTGCAGAAAGAGAAAACCGAACTGTTGTTGAAACAGCAAAAGCTTTAATGCATGCTAGAGAAGGAATTTGCGATCGAAGTTTTTGGGCAGAATTAGTCAACACAGCAACATATATTCTGAATCTCACCAGTAAATCAAGTGTTGAAGGAATATGTCTCTATGAAATATGATTCAAGATAAACCAAAATTGAGTCATTTGAGAATCATAGGTAGTATGTTCATGTTCCTAAGAGGCATCGGAAGAAATTGGAAAAGAGAGCTACTAAAGGTATTCTTATCGGTTATGAAAATGATGATGGTTATCGAATATGGTCTATAGAACAAAAGAGACTAGTAAGATCGAGGATGTCATAATTGATGAATGTGCAATTTTGCCAGTAGTAAACACTCAACAGAGTGAAAGTCAAATTCAAAATAGTTTTGATTACTTCAACATTGTTGAAAATGGTGAAAATGATCTCGAATCATCAAATTTTGACGCTGAACAAGATCAAGGGTCAATTGAAGGATATAATCAAAATCTGGAAGAAAGAGTGATACCCGATGAAATAGTTGAAGAAAGTGAGCAGAGTACTGAAGACATGAGACAGGAGTTACGAGACAGAAATAACATTAGGAAGCCATCACGTTTTGATGACTTTGTTATGACAGTGGCTGCAGAGATATGTGACTCGAATGAACCTTTAAATTACATGGATGCCATAACTTGTAATGAAAAAGAACACTGGATTTCCGCTATGAAGCAGGAGTTACAATCTTTGAAGGAAAATAATACTTGGATTTTGAAAGAATTACCACATGGAAAAAAGGCAATTCCTTGCAAATGGGTATTCAAGCTCAAGACAAATCCTGATGGCTCTGTTGAAAAATACAAAGCAAGATTGGTTATGAAAGGATACTCTCAGAAGAAAGGGATTGATTATGATCAAACCTATAGTCCAGTGGCAAAAAGGGGAACAATAAGGTCACTTTTAAGCATAGCTGCCAGTAAAAATATGTCTCTCACACAGTTTGATGTATGTACTGCCTTTCTCTATGGTGAATTAGGAGAAGAAGTGTACATGAAACAATCTGAAGGTTTCGAAGATACAAGTGGCATGGTTTGTAAACTGCAACGAAGTTTGTATGGGTTGAAACAAGCTCCAAGATGTTGGAATGAACGTTTCAGTGATTTTCTTAAAAATGAAGGTTCAAAGAATCTGATGCCCACCCATGCTTATTTATAAAGAAACAAAGAACTGACATACTACTGTTAGCTCGGTATGTTGATGATGGACTACTAGCTTGCAGCAATGATATCATGAAAAATGAATTTTTTAAGAGTTTACAAGCAGAATTCAAAATAACGTTAAAAACGGCATCCTACTTTCTTGGGCTCCAAATCCAGAAAGAAGAGAACGGTACTATTCAAGTGAATCAATCTTCGTATACCAGGAAAATTAGGAAAATTCTTGAAAGATACGGTATGTTAGACTGCAAACCGGTAACAACTCCAATAGTTAAAGAAGTTTCTCAATTAGGGAAGGAAGATGATGAATTGGAATATATATATATTTTGGAAGTGTCAGTCAATTTATGAATATAAATGTTAAAGTCTTTATTCTGTTTGTTATGAATAAAATCAACTTCAACAGAGTCGGAGGCACGTTCGGAGTTGACTCATCGGTGATACACTCTGATTCCTATAATAATCAAGGCTTAAACTCCCTTCTTTGAGGTTTGACATCATCATACATAAGATGTATAAGATATGTACTTACATATCACTTGGCAATTCTGAATCATCCTCAATTAACCCTCAACTGGTATGGTGCTTTAAATTTACTTTCAGGGTATGGTAGGGTCAATTTTGACCCTGTGTGTTTTTTCTATCAGATTCAGAGAAATATATAGTCTTTTCTACATAAAGAATTTCTCTTTGGTTATCAAACTACACATTTAAAATGAATTTATTGCATTCCAAACATGTAGATTGAATGAATAATAAATTCTTCAGAAAATTTGAAAAAATACTATAATATACCTCTGAGAAAAAACAACTACAAAAATAATAACTTTTTACTCGAATCTCGCTTTGGGATGAGTATCTCTGAAAGTATATGACAGTAAAATGTGGAAAAACGAACCCAGGAAAATTCTAACAAACATGTTTTATATGGTACTATTTTTTATATTTTGGCGCACTGTTCTGACCGGACATTGATTGTTGCAAAGAATTTTTTTCACATTCAGCACATGAATTGAAACATTTATTATCATTGTATGGACATAACAACACTTAGCTTCGTTTTGGAGTCTAATAGAATCTTCGATTGGTTCCACTGAGTTTATGACGTTAATGGTTTGGCAGGGTCAAATTTGACCCTAAGCCCGCTGTCACGGTTTTATGCCAGACGCTAACAAGAAAATTACTAGCCTATATTGGTCGTATCAATACACTAGGAGAATAACTGGAAGGGGGAGGAATTAGAATCACTCCGTATCTGGCTATGGTACAATTCGTTTTGAGTAGGGTCAACCAGTTAACGGTTAATCTCAGCAGTTGCAGAGTAGTTTTTTCTTTTTCAAACGAAATCGCCGAAAAAATGCGAATTCGTCCATATCATGGTAGCGATCGGCCCTATTGAATTCTAGGAAAGCCATAGTCAATGGTATACAATATGTCCAAATCATCCTCATATAGATCATCAATTTCATTCAATAAAGTTCTATCCGTAATAATTATTAAATTCACGCAATCAAAAACAACACGTCAAAACTGAAGTTCGTTCTTGGCGTTTGAATATTTGAGACGGCCTAAAGTCTTGTTCAAGCCATGAATATTCGCGGCTCAAAATAGTCATAACTTATGTGGCACTTAAACTGCGGTGCAAAAGAATCGGCTTATCAAACCAAATTAAAAATTTGAGTTGGATGTAAGTCAGACATACATTTGACGGTGCAGTGCAAGTGGGCATGAAATGAATAATTGGAATTGAAAGCTTAAAAAACACTAATGATTTCTTCGAATATTTCCCTCCTGTCAAAAACTTCATGTTGATAGAATGCAATTATCGAAAATTACAGCGATAATTGCATTGTATAGAGCGAAAGATCCCTGCGATAATTGCACTGCTGGTATCCATAGCAATTTCGGAGAAATATTCCCCCGAATTACACTCGTGCATCAAAATGACCTGATAATTCTGCATTCCAGCGTGTTGTCTTTGAAAAACTGCATTCGGTCATTTTCATTTTTGGAGAAAGAGCCCTCCACCTTCGGTGTCGGGCTCTTTCTCCAAAAATGAAAATGAACTCATGCAGTTTTTTGACAACACGCTGTCATGCAAAATTATCGGTAATTTTGATGCACTTGTGCAATTACTTCCGAAAATACCTTCGCCCTTCGTATAGTGCCTTTCATTGGCCTTAGCGCGCAAACAATTCTTCTGTTAGTTTGAAATTTTGATCGACTGCTAGAACAAAGTTTGCTAACTGATATCAATGATATAAGTGCTTTCAACCAATGCTATGGAAAAAGCAACATATGTTTCCAGCACATTTCCAAGAGCAACTTTTATATTTTCAGCCATTGCGCCTGCAACGAATGAATACTAGGAAATTTGTTGATGTGGTATCTTTGTAGAGCAAATTTGGGGTTGCGTCGTGTGGGAAAAAATTCATTGGCGGGCCAAGAGACACCTATTCGCGGGCCGTTGGTTGCCCATGCCTGCTTTACAACAATGTCTCCATTAAGGACTCACTTTATTTAATCGAAGAGCAATTGACGAAACAACTCGGATAATGAACATGTTATCTGATAACCGAGCAAAACTTTTTTGAATTTGATGTGCCAATATACATACAGAGTGTCCCATAACTAGTGAATCAAACGACACAACACTGTTGAGCGTCCCAAATAGAAGCGACTCACGCAAAATTAGCTTGATAGTAATCAATTGCAAAAATGCACGGTGGATCCTGAACTATATTCACAGGGTGTTCCAAAAACTATTGAATCAAACGACACGCCGTGAAGGAGTAGAGCATATACTATCGAATGACGCCAACATTAGTTCAGCGAAAATGTACCGTTTCCGTAATAATTAGGAATTGATGAATATACATAATGAATATTGCTGATTTTTGAACAATTTTTTTCAATTGCCAGAACAGTATGTGATTAAGCATACCGATTCGATCCTCTGGGATCTGTCCCAGATTATTGTATTATCACTCCAAATTGAAACTATTTTGAATAGCTAATCGAAATAAACGCAAATTAGAAGAATTCTTTTTTTCTACATTATTTTTATTACTCTCTTGTTTCAGAAAATTAAACCACCTTTTTTATAAACAGTTTTAAAAACTTCCCATTTTCCGAAGATTCAAAATTAGTAAATGATATTTACAATATTTTCATTAATTTATTATCTATCTGGGATACAAGAGAGACTTATGTAGAAATCTTTCTGTCACGAGGATTCGTTACTCCATAATACGGTGTCATATAAATTGTGATTTTCGATAATTTTTGATATCATGGATAAAGTTCGGCTTCGGGTCTATTTGACTCTGAGCACATCCGGTGTACCTCAACAGCGTTCGGGTCGGAACTCGGAGAATTCCTTTTTCTGTTCGGTTTGTGACAGAGCATGTTCTCGGAGCTCGCTGGCTGTTCCCTGAATTGGTCGATAGAGATCGGTGGAATTTGTCAAAATTCATGATTGGAGAATGTAGTTGCTTGTTGATATGTTAATCGATGCCGAGAACTAGCTGTTTGTTGTAAAATAAATCAATGAAAACGATGTTATTTCTTCATTTATTGCATATTCACAAATATTTTTGAAACATAGATGAATTCAAAATAGTAATCATCGAAATGAATACCATTTTCAATTCAAAAATGTTCTCGATGTGGCCTTCGTAAAGGCAAAGAATTTTCTTTTTTTTAATATTCACAATATTTTTCATCATTATTTTGAGGTTTGTTATGACTGGATTAAAATTTCGAGTATCGCAACCACATATGGATCTTACGAATTCGCATTTTTGAATATTAATATATTCAATTTATATATTAACTAGCTGGCCCGCGAACTTTGTCTGCGCAAATCGGCTATTATTATTCATTATTTTTCCACTATTATCCTCAAAAACGAAAAATCTTAAAGAAGCCTAAATTCTGATTACAACACCACCTTCTAGATCCAATTATAGATCCCTAACTTTTAGTAAATATACGTCTAACCCATACCTGACAGTACAATCCAATAATCAGAAACCACCTCCATGGACGACTGCCGTGCTAAGTGAGAATGCCGTATCTCAATTTTTTTGAATGGCGGTTTTTCGTTTCTATGGGTTCGTGGGCAGGTTTTCTAGCATATTTCAGGTTAAAATTGTCGTATTACTATGAAAAGTTCGCTAACGTATCGGAAAAATACAAAGTTGCATTTTTCGAAATTAATTGTATTACCAAAAATGTACAAGTTCAAGACTTCATTTTACATGCATAAAGAATGGGGTGCTACTATAAATTATGATGTAAGGAGAAGAGCCACATATTTATTATAATGAATAAATTATGATCGAAAGAAAGCACGGAATCTTTGAAAGTGATGTGGCGAATACAGTTTTTTGGATTACGGTATTCTAATCAAGCACAGCAGATGCCCCCCCCCCATGAAACGCAAAATGAAAGCAGTCGCCAACCATATCTCCTCTACGTACAGTTGAATTAGTGCTGAATCATTCCTAACTAAGGGTCGCTTGCCACTACGCTAAATTCGGAACTAGTTCAAGCTCTTAGTCCTAAATCAGATGCGTGCGCATAATAATATATCGCATTTATTATGCGTGCGCATCTGATTTAAGACTAAGAGCTGGAATTACTTCCGAATTTGGCCTAGTGACAAGCGGCCCTAAGATCAAAATTATATCGTGATAACTAATCGTCCATATTGATTTGTGTAAAAGACAAATTGTCGGTCTAATTCGTAAACCTGCCAAATCTATTCTGAAACAATGGACTTAGCAGGTTGATGAATTATGCCGACCAAAAGTCATCTACTTTGAAT
This sequence comes from Hippodamia convergens, assembly GCA_038502775.1. Classification (NCBI taxonomy): domain Eukaryota; kingdom Metazoa; phylum Arthropoda; class Insecta; order Coleoptera; family Coccinellidae; genus Hippodamia; species Hippodamia convergens. The sequence continues at coordinate 15,413,695 of CM076613.1, forward strand.
TCTGAAAAACGACAAAAGTGTTTGTTCAGAAAGATATTGGGTAAATACTATGAATGTGCATTTTAGAAAGTGTATATAATTCGACAGTATTTATAGCTCAATATTCTGGTTATGATGGCTTCCATACGAATAAGATAACTATGTTGTCGTAGATTTTTAACAGAACTTTTTGAGGGAAGAAAACCATGGTACATTATGTTCATGTATCATCAAGGGTTTAGGCAGCTTACGTCTTGATCGCTCTCAAAGCGCAGAATATTTTTCGACCCTTTCGATACTTTTTCGTTGTATTATGTATTTTTATCAACCCTCTATGCGTTATTCTGCTATATAAACTATGTTGATGTGATATTTCTTCCGAATCTTTTAGGTAGTCCTCACAAACTTTTGAATATCTCAGCGAATCGTGAAACTTCTCACGGTGTGGACCCACGGATACGGGTTCAATTTGGATACTCTGATTCGACATGTTATGACAGGGTTTTCAGAACGGTACATTGAAAACAATTCAGTGAAAGAGTTGTATGTCCTGAAACTAACGAATTGATGTGAACAGGTGGCGTTGTCAGTTCTCGTATTTTGATTTTTTCGTTAAAACAACATTATTGTAGTTAATATGAACATGGATCGTTGTAGCTGGGTTCAGCCTCCGGGAATTAAGACTGCGATGATCTTTTTTTCTTCACACAACTTGTTCATTCAAATCCCAAGCAGGCCGTCAATAGCGTTGATATATAAAACGATATCCTTAGGAGCTTTAGCTGATATCTTCATTAGGATTCAGAACCAACTTTTTCATGTGAATGCTTCAAACAACATGAACTAAATGTTTCATTTCGATACTGCGACGTCGATTCCAGTATTGACAAAAAGTGCTCGAAGTTCCCAAATCAGCTAATATAATATATTGTCAGCATAATCACATTATCACATCATCTAAAATTAGATAAGAATACGGTTTCAAAGTGCAAATATTGTAACAGAAATGTTGTCGACTATGTCGAATGTATAAAGTGCAGTGGTCGTTTTCATCCTTCTTGCCTAGGACAGGCAGCAAATTCGAAAACCTCTACTTGCAAACATACTACCAAGAAGGAGGAAAACAAGCAACATCATTACAACGATATTGAAATACAGTACAAGTACAAGAATATCAGTGTGGAAAATTTATATCTTAAGGAATTATTACGGGAAGTATAAGAAAAGAATTCAATATTTATCCAGAATAAAAATTTATTGTTGGAAAAGCTAGAAATGTTTAAGAATGAAAGAAAAAATTGTAAACAAACAAAAGCAATAGGAAATGAGTCTGAGCAAAAAAACAGTCAATCAACATAAGGTCGGAACACGCAAAGCCGGTGGCAGAGTTGGAAAATCTCCTGCTCAGTGTAGCTCTGAAATACCATCCGCGCAGTATGAACTACTGGTAGTTCCAGATGATGTATCGGTGTCAACTATGTCACAACAATCAAATCGGGAACAATTTGGAATGAACAAACAAAACATAGATACAAACCAACAAACAGCTCTGATGAAACAATCATCTCTGAAAAGTCATCAGAAAGAAGATGTCGCGCCTAGAAATAAAAACGATATAAATGAATGGCAAACAGTCAGTAGAAAATCGAGATTGAAGAAATCAAATGAGATAATTTGTACGGGTATAAAGAAGACAACAACTCCACTAATATCAGGGGCGCCGAAGAAAAGTGGGTTTATGTGGGTAGAATTGCCGGAAGAGACATATCGGAGGAATTGGTGAAAACAATACATTGGTGAATCAATTGAACAAAACATAGAGGTGAAGAAACTTGGAACCAAGGGCAACAATTCAGCTTTTAGCATTGCAGTTGACACAGATGATTCCTATAGCAAAATTTGCGATCCTGAGTTCTGGGCCCAGGCAGTTACTTCTAGAAATCTCTCAATTGGTAATCTTTTTCGTCGGAAACCAGCAACTACATAAACAAATCAACAACAGAAAAAATTAATCTTATCCATCTGAATATTCAGTAAATTGGAAATTCAATAAATGTCTTGGAAATATTTATTGAGGAAGAAAATGCTCATATAGTAACACTGACTGAACATTGGAAGGACTCTTATCAATTGGCAGCTTTCAATTTGAGTGGTTATGAACTAATATCTTGTTTTTGTAGAGAAATTAATCAACATGATGGATGCGCCATTTATTGCAGTAAAGATATTGTTTCTAAACAAAGAAATGACTTAACAAGCTTATCAGTATCAAGAGTTTTTGAGTGTGCTGCATGTGAATACATATCAAGTGGATATAAAGTAGTTATAATAACAATATATAGACCTAATACCTTACCATATTCAAATGTTTCTACCTTTCTTGATAAACTTGAGATAATCTTAAAACACTTTGCAGGGAAAATACCCAATATGTGATAAGTGGTGACTTCAATATTAACTTTTTGGATGTGGATAATAGCCAAACACAACAACTTCAGACCTTGTTGGAAATATTCAAAGTCAGAGTATTAGTGAGGGAACCTACTCGTATAACAGCACGTCCCCAAACATGTCTTGACAATATTTTAACAAATATTGAAGATGGTACCATATCTGTATTACAGCCACACCTCTCAGATCACCTGGCCCAAAAATTTTCATTCACCTGTCCATCTCAGAATGAAATTTTGATTAAGCCGAAAGTTAGAATAAGAACAATTAATCAAAATACAGTAAGAAAATATAAATAAACACACTGGTTTTAATTATATCTTTAATCAGCTATCGATTTCGGCAAAATACTTATACTGATTAAAGATATAATTAAAACAGGTGTGTTTATTTATATTTTCTTACTATATTCTACACGCTGATGGAGAAATACATCAATTTCATAATCAAAATACACTTCTAAATTTTCAAACTGAACTAGCAAATATAAATTGGGACTCTGTAGTAAACACTGCTCATGATGATATAAATTCACAGTGGAATGCATTTGCACAAAAGTATCAAGACACCTTCGAGATTAATTTTCCATATAAATATGTGAATGCAAGAAATAACCTTAGATCTAAATGGGATCCAAAAATACTTGATCTGAAAAAGCAGCTGGATAAGATGTATGTTATTTCTACTGTAAATCCGGCTTATATGCGGAATTATAAGGATATGAAAAAACTTTATGACAGAGCACTCACTAGATCAACACATAATTACTACAGCAAGCAGATTATTGAATCAGACAACAAATCCAAAAAAGTTTGGCAGGTAGTTAAATCTATCACAGGCAAAACCAAATCGCCTGGTCATCCCTTTCTACCAGCAGGAGATCCAGAACTGATTGTTAATTCATTGAACGATATTTTAGCTGTATCAGGTCTAACTTGAACTATGGAATCTCTGGAGATGACTTACCGAAGAACAACCGATCAGAAAATTCATTCTTTATGTTTGAGGTAACTGAAGAAGAGATTGTTAACACTGTTAGAAGGATGAAAAGTAAAAGTTCCTGTGGATATGATAGCATTCCTATGAAAGTTCTGAAACATTCAATAACAACAATTGCCTCTGTGCCAACTGATAAATTCGGCCTTTCTTGGAGGTGTGTTTCCTGACAACCTAAAAATTGCCACTATAACACCTATTTATAAAAAGATGACAAGGATGATTTTGCTAACTAACGCCCGATAAGCATTCCCACGAATTTTTCAAAAATATATGTATGCTGATGACTCAAACTTTACTGTCAGAGGTAATGATTCTAGTGCGGTTG
>CM076613.1:15417548-15471549 GCA_038502775.1 Hippodamia convergens
ACGATAATTAATTATAGTGTTTGAGAATTAATTTCATCCAGAAATAATGCATTCGATTGTATTGAATTACATCGAGTAATGAGACAGTTTACGAATCCTGTGTCTACTTCAGGTACTGAATGTTATATTTCCATCAAGAGAATTTTAATTTATATTTTAGATTTTATAGGGGTTTCATTGCTCCGACACCTTAAGATCTATTGTGTTCAGCATCAGAGCAGTTTTCGCCATTACGTAATCTCTAATATACTACAGTATCTGGTGAGGAAACCAGTGAGGTATTTTTGTTAAGATCCAGAACAGTGCTTTGCAAAAGAAAGGAATGGGAGCAGGAATACACCGACGACAATCTTAAAAAAAAATGCCAAAAAATGGTATACAGACGTTTCTAGAACCAATACAGGAGCTGGCGCTGGGATTTACTGGGCTAAAGCCAAGTGTGCACTGTCGTTAGGCTCCTGTATGAATGTTTTTCAAGCTGAAATATTAGCAATCGAAATATGAACCAAGAGAGAAAATATCAAAAGTGCGATAAAGCTATTCTCTCAGATAATCAAGCTGCTATAAAAGAACTGTAACCAAACTAAATTGAAGTAAGATCCAGATAATTCTTAGATCACGCAGTATCGAAGCTTCGTAGAAAATTTTGGGATGATCGAATGCTGGAAGATTCCGCCAGAATCAGCTCTTTTCTTCTGCTGAAACTTCATCTTGTTAGGTAGTTTTACTTATGACCCAATAATGTCCAAGGTAAGTGAAAGGAGTTTAAGCTCCTTTACTGGAAAATGTGTTGACCTCTTCGATTCCTTTGACTCCTGAATGACCAGGAACCAATACTAGACAGATCTCGTGAATCTTGCCTATTTCATTGGGTTTTTCCAGCACTCCATTAGTTTATTTTTCTGAAAACTTAATTTGGGTTTTCTCTCCCAGTCCCTGAAACAGGAAACAATTGGAAAAAAAATTCTGAATAATATAAGAAAGGCATCTGCGTAAGAATTTGAGCACCAATTTGTCAGGGACCAAAACTTCACGAGAAGAAATTGTTGCCTAACAATGAAAAAAACACTTTGAACTCTTAAGCGTAACGTTTCGGAGTCTAAATCAGACTCCTTCGTCAGACAATTACTAGTTTTTATTCAACTTCAGAGAATCGTGACAATATGTCGGACGAAGGAGTCTGATTTAGTCTCCGAAACGTTACGCTCAAGAGTTCAAAGTGTTTTCTTTTTGTTCATTGTAAGGCAACAATTTCTTCTAGTAAAGTTTTGGCCCCTGACAAATTAGTGCTCAAATTTTTACGCAGGGGCCTTTCTACTATTATTCAAAAATTTGTTCCAATTGTTTCCTGTTTCAGAAACTGGGAGAGAAAACCCAAATTAAGTTTTCAGGAAAATGCAAAGACCTTCCAGACAATATTTCAATATATATCTATTTGTTTAGTTGACATGAGAGCTTAGTGTTTTAATTGCCTCTTGAATTAATTTCATTCTTGTTGCTATACAATTACTGTATTAACATTACTCTAAAAGAGCACTTCTCCTCATGAAGGCATCTTGAATCTAACAAAAATAAATCATTCTTTTTATATAAAACAATCCCACAAAAAATATTCCCGATTTTTCTAAATACATTCAGAGTCAACTCCCTCAAACACAGAGGTGAAATTTTGTAAAATTTTGGTTTCTTCATAGTAGCAAAGGGAACACGAAATGACATTTAATTCCTTGTGTGGTGAACATGGATATGATCTTTCATCTTCTCGAAAAAATTAATCTGTGAGCACAAATCGACAAGAGTACTGGAAGCACTCTGGAAAAGCTCTTGCAATCTCTATCCGAGAACAGCTCTCCTTTGAAACCTAAATACCTTTTCAAAACCACTAGAACCTCCCTAAAAAAGGAGGCCATGTCTAAGGAGAGTTTCAGATAAAGCAAAATAAGCTTTCCAAAAAAAGATGACGACAAACCAAGCAAACAAGACCAAGTGAGTCTCGTATCCAATCAAACACACGAAAACTTTCCTTTTCATGAAAAACACAAATATCTCCTTTTCATCTACATCCAGTGTAAGACCATTTCTAGAAAACCATCTTGAGGCACCCTAAAGCATGCCACAAAACCACTCATCCAATCTAGCAAGATCATCACATTCAACGGATATATTTGTGTCATCAACAAAAAAAAATTGAAATCTGAGAAGTCATTGACATAAATAAAAAGAGTAATGATCCTTGAGGCACACCAATTTCTTCACCCCACCACATACCATTAACAAAAACAGCTTGTTATCTATTGGTCAAAATGCAGCAATTGGGAAATGAACCATCACTCATACATCTATTCAACAGTTCAGTCGAGAGATATATGATGATATCAATATTTCTTTTTACCAAATTAATAGGAAGACCCTGAAAGTCTTCAGATGAGGTGATGAGGAAGACTTGAAGAAGTAAGCATTTGGTGTTTCCACACAGTCTTCTTGAGACTTGGGATTGTTTACTCCCTTTCCCAATCTTAGAATTTTTTCTTGTTGCTGGTTTTCTTTATCAACCAAAGGTCATCGAATAGACCAGAGAGGGACAGGATCTCTGACTCCTAATTCCCTCTTTTACTTGAACCTTTCATGGATAGTCTCAAAATGACCTCATTGCCTAATCTATCTATTAGCGGTGTGAGATCAGTAATGATCTCCAGTAGCCTAGTTGGACACTTTCTCGTGGCTTTAGTGATGAAGACACACAGGCTAATGATGATGATATTGGAACGAACAGTATATTAAAGGTGAGACAGGAAACTTTTACCTCGAGTTGATTGGAAATAGCAGAATGAAGGCTATCTCACCGATTGGAATCAGCTCCAAGAGATCACGCATGAACGTAGCCATCACCTCATTATTCATCGATTATGCATGGATAAACTCATCTCCTAGAATCAATGAAGTTTTCGGACTTGATTCGGGAGGCCACGAATCTCGCAAGAAATTAACAAAACTCTGATTTGCTCTTTCTGGTCCGAAACACACCAAGACCCGTTATATCTCAAGAGGCCAGTATTGAGCAACGCATCGGGTTCCGTCGTCTGATCGGACCCAAAATTCATCGGTCATAACCAACAAATGCCACTGAAGAGACGGAGCAGCAAAACTAAGAGAGTGTAAATTACACATTACACTTTAGTTGACCACAGGGATTCTTCTGCTGGGCTGCCTCAAGGATACGCACGGGAGAGTGTTAAATACGTTGAAATTCGTCTCACCGTTTCATACATCGGAGCGTGAAGAATGGACACTCGAGGCTTGCCGCCTTGATGATCTGCGAAAGAACACGCAATTTGAATATGTACTTCATTTCTAGATTGAAACATTTGGGTATTTGTTCTCTCCTGGTATCTGACGCATGTTCGATTCTCAGCCCCTAAGTGCTGACCTTGAACCCTGCGATTCTCTGGCAAAGCTTACGTAATCTCATGTTCCTCCAGGTCATGGATATGTCCTTTTATGGTAATTTTAATTTTAGCAGATCAGTTCCAAAATAGGCGATGTGACAATTCAGAAATTTAAGTTTGAAGAACTCAATCATTATAAGAGTCTTATACCTGTCGTCTGTTGTTCGGAAAAATCCTCGGAAAAATTTTCACTTGTATGCCCGAATAAAGCACGAGCATAGTGTGGACATATGATTCTTCAACAAAAGATCAATACTGAAAATCTTCTCAACACGAGGTTAATCGTTTTTTGCTTCAAGTTGTGGTATACTTTTTGCAACTCATTTTGTTGGAAATAATTATTCTTATTTTTGTTCACTTTTTTGCTCCTTGATCGTTCTTCATTCAGATTTTAGATTCTGAACGAACGAAAAGCCTAACAACATTTCTGAAGTCGATCAAAATGAATAAGGTCAAAAAAAATATATTTTGGATCGAAAAAATTACAGCGAATCTGGGAAAGATAAAGAAAAAGAAAGTTGTGGATAGTTTTATTACCTATAACTTCGCCATTTTTTGTCCATATTGTATTATTTTAGCTCTCCAATTTAAGAAAATAAATAAATAAATCTGATTCATTTTGTTGAGAATAATTTTAATTTTTGTTCATTTTCCTGCGATTTTTTTAATATTAAGTAAAAATGAGGTTGAAAAAATACTTTGGATCAAAAAATTTACAATGGATTCGGAACAAACTAGATTATTTGAACTTTTTGCATACATTTTGAGGTTATATGAAAAAAGTGTCACGAAAAAGTTGTAGGTCTTTTTATTTTCCATGACTTTGCCATTTTTGTCCATCTGACTTAACTACAAGTTAATTCCTGATTAATTTTGTTGTGAATACTTTATATTTTCGATCACCGAAAAGGCAGTAATTTTAACAGAAATTTGTTGATTGAAAATAAGGCGACTTTTTCAATATGAAATCGAAATAAGGTTCAAAAAATATATCAGCACCCTCAGAGGTGAGGTGTGTTAAGTCACAAAATCAAAAGTAGTCAGAATTGAGATTTTTCAGAGCTATTATCGTTTCAAAGAATGTTTATTGCCATTATTTGGCGAATTGATGTACCTAAGGTGTTAAAAATGTGTTCCACTAGCTAGAATTTAATAATGTGCATCCAATATTGTAGATAACTCGTGTCGAAAAAAATGTGACTCAACACACTTTACCTCTGATATATTTTAGATGAAAAAATTCTTCTTAATGCATATATAACTTTGCCAATTCTTTCCATATGAATTTCGATCCCAGATCGATCATAATTAATTTTTCCTTTAATTTTTGTTATATTTTCTTTTTTACAATGGATTTTTTCCTAAGAACAAGAAAAATTCTTTGCCTTTACCGAGGCAAAACCGAGTTTCATGGAAGAATTAAAATTGGTTATCATCTAGATCAGTGTTTTTCAACCTTTTTCGTGACACGACCCATAGTATCGAAAAAAATTTCGCGACCCCCAACCATGTTTGTTAAAAATATTGAAATGTATAATATTGTAAATTCGATTAGAAGAAAAACGTTGCAGACTCGACTGTTTCAAATCATTTCTATTTGTGAAGTTACAAGTATGAGTTTACTTAATTGAAATTTGCTTTACCGTACAGAGGAACGTAGCAAAGTACTAACCAGAGTTCAGTAGGAATAGATCGAATATGGATGGATTTATTGAAAAAAAACTGGTTTCAGGAAATTTTGAAATAAAATAACGATATCAACATCTAGTAATCAATATTGATCTATATTCATCATATATTGACAAATGTCAATCCAAAGTTGAATGAAAACTAGTTATTGTCTGACGAGGGAGTCTGATTCCGACTCCGAAACGTTAGGCTTAAGATTTCAAATTGTTTTCTTTCTGTTCATTGTTAGGCAACAATTTCTTCTCGTAAAGTTTTAGCCCCTGACAAATTAGTGCTCAAATTTTTACGCAGAGGCCTTTCTTATATTATTAAAAAAATTGTTTGTTTCTTGTTTCAGAGACTGGGAGAGAAAACCCAAATTAAGTTTTCAGGAAAACTAGTTTCGATTTTTCGGAGTTTTTTGTTCATAATATTGCAAGGTTATTGTTTGGCAACAACTTCTACAACTGATTATCATCTAGAAAAATAGTGCAAGAATTCACTTAGCAACATTCTACCAGAAATTATTTCATACATTATATAAAAATGCAACGGAATACCATCTTCAATTCATATTTTTTCATTTTTTTTTCCTTAAAAACTCCCAGGAAAATTTTCAAACGATATAACAGAAAATGCAGAACATTTTTGATTATTGATCATAAATTCTCTTTAACAATTCTGTGTCCCTCTTGATGCTTTATCGTGTTGTGTAAAATCACGAAAAAATTTTGGCATTATTTTGTGCTTTTGTTATTTTAAATGGATTCATTATCCACTCGTACGGATTGCCTATTTTTCTAAAACTAGACTTTGGGCTTATAGCTTCTCCGAGTCTTTCTGGATCTTGAATAGACACCCTTTGCTTTCTGTCATCCATTATTGTAGAAGAGAACATTTTGTGAAAAATTGACTCAACTTGGTTTTGAGAATTTCTCTGTTGGATTTACCAGCATCCCGCACGATTCCCGAAACCGACGAATGTTGGCAAAGCCCATGGGAATATTACGTGCAAAATTTCATGTACACCGCCTTCCGATGTCACATGAAACTATCAACTGACTAATCGAAATATTTCGCGAGTAAGTTCACGTGGATGCTGTATTATTCTGGGAATATTCGGCAGAACCGTTCATTACATCATTATGTAAGGAGCGAATGGGAGTGACCTATGATGTCTCGAATGGACCGACAATCGGTTCATCTCCCAACGATTCTTCTCAGTTCTCAGCCATTAACCATGCACATAAACCGAACCGCCAACAAGTTCGATGAACGTGTTTCTGGGAATAAAGAAGCCTTCAAACGGTCCATTATTTATCCGCTAATTTAAATTGACAAAACGCTTGAAACCGAAACAGATTCTTCAATGAACTATAAATATCCCGGTTATCTAATTGGATGACAGCATACAACTATACCCCATTTCGTCTTCCTGGTCGCATTTCATAGCATATATTTGGGACAGAGCAAAACATAAAGCGATACAATACAATATCCAAACAATTCAGCAACAGCATGTGAACAGCTTTAGCGGAGGTAAATGTAATACGTTCATGTTTCAAAGTATTGTCCATCGCTGACTACTACTTCATCTCATCTTTCGGGCAGCATACAAATCCCACGAATCAGATATTTATTGAAATATTGTCTATGAGATCTCTGCATTTTCCTGAAAACTTCTTTTTTCAATAAATCCATCTAAATTCGATCTATTCCTACTGAACAATTGGCGAGATTATTAGCCTCATCCAACAAAATACAAGCTGACTCCTTGATTTTTCTTTTATAACCATCAGGTTCTGTCATTAGAATTTTTGTTCTATTCCAATCCATCATGTGATTGTCGGTATTGGAACACACATGATCTGCTATCTGCGATCTACCAATATCTCTATTTTTGATGTTATTCTTATGTTCACGTTTTCTAATTTCTAATGGTCTTGATGTTTCTCCTGTATAAGATTTTCCACAAATACAGGGAATATTGTCAAAACAATTTCTTGATTTTTGGTTGTCATTCAAAGGTTTTGTTTTTGTTAATAAAGATCGAAAATCATTTTTTGTTTTTAAAACAGTTCTTATGTTGAATTTAGAACCAATTTGTTTCATTTTTTCTGAAAGTCCATGAACATAAGGAATCAAATTCATTAAAATTGGTTGTTCTTGACGGTTTGTTGTTGGTTCTTGATTGTTTTTATCGTTTTGACGCAAAATTGTTCTCTCTAAATTTGAAATTGTTTTTTCTATGAAATTAGTTGGATATTGATTATCCTCGAGAATATCTTTGATTAAATTAATTTCCTTATTCCGTATTTCAGTGGTCGAGGTATTATAAAAACACTTTATGATAGAGCGCAATTAATATAATCGACAACTGAAATATGGAATAACGAAATTAATATCATTTGAGATATTCTTGAGAATGATCAATATCCAACGAATTTCATATAAAAAACTATTTCAAACTTAGAGAGAACAATTTTGGGTGAAAACGATAATAACAATCAAGAACGAACAACAAACCGTCAAGAACAACCAATTTTAATAAATTTGATTCCTTATGTTCATGGACTTTCAGAAAAAATTAGAAGAATTGGTTCTAAATTCAACATAAGAACTGTTTTCAAAACAAAAAATTATTTACGATCTTCATTAACTAAACCTTTGAATGAGAACCAAAAATCAAGGAATTGGATTTACAATATTCCCTGTATTTGTGGAAAATCTTATACAGGGGGAACGTCGAGACCATTACAAATTAGAAAACGTGAACTCCAGAATAACTTTAAAAATAGAGATATTGGTAGGTCGCAGATAGCAGATCATGTGTGTTCCAATACCGGCAATCACATGAAGGATTGGAATGGAACAAAAATTCTAATGACGGAACCTGATGGTTATAAGAGAAAAATCAAGGAGTCAGCTTGTATTTTGTTGGATGAGGCTAATAATCTCGCCAATTGTTCAGCAGGAATAGATCGAATTTGGATGGATTTATTGAAAAAATAACTGGTTTCAGGGAATTTTGAAATAAAATAACGATATCAATATCTAGTTATCAATATTAATCTATGTTCATCATATATTGACAAATGTCAACCCAAAAATCAAGAATTGTCACGATTCTACAAAGTTGAATGATAACTAGTTATTGTTTGACGGAGGAGTCTGATTTAGACTCCGAAACGTTACGCTTAGGAGTTCAAAATGTTTTCTTTTTGTTCATTGTTAGGCAACAATTTCTTCTCGTAAAGTTTTGGCCCCTGACAAATTAGTGCTCAAATTTTTACGCAAGGGCCTTTCTCCTATTAATTAAAAATTTTTTCTAATTGTTTTTTTTTCAAGACTGCGAAAGAAAACCCAAATTAAGTTTTCAGGAAAATCCACGAATCTATCAAAATTTTTACTTCTTCATAAGACCGGAAGTGCAGGTCGTATTCCATTGATCGCAACAAGTGATAGTCCTAGGGAGCAACGTCAGAAGAATACGGCGGGTGGGGTAGCACTTCCCATTTTAATGTTTTCGAGCGTGTTTTGACCACTTTTGCAACATGGGTTCGAGAATTGTCATGTTGTAAAATCACGTTATCATGTCTCTCGTTGTATTGAGGCCGTTTGTCTTTCAATTTTTGGCTCAAACGCATTCAAATCAAAGAGTAAATCAAGTCTTCACGTACAAAAATACGAACAGTTTTCGAGGATATTCGAAGGGTGGTGATACTGGCCCTTAAATGAGATGAATGGGATGAAATGGTTTATCTATCACCTGTTAAAAAAACACTTTCTATATCAGCAAATTGAAGTAGCATTAATATGCCAGTTATTCTCGAGCAATATAAAAGAATTCTTGCCACATGTACATGGTTCCAATTCACCTGTCATGATCAATAAACTAAAGCTCATTATATTTGTAGTTTATATGTATTGATAAATCAAGGAATAGAAATTGAACATTTGATCTTAATTGACTTCAAAGAAAAATGAGCCGGACTGAAAAGATTGATAGAAAAAAAACTCATTGAAATTATAAGTCGTCATTGTCTCTAATGAAAGTGAGACCTAAATAATGTTTGAAATATTATAAGATACAGGAAATCATATAACCTGCTCCGTTTAATGTGGTTCTAAATTGAGTTGTTGCCCGATAAATAAATTTGAAAACGCAATTATCATTATGCACAATCATCTATTGTCCATTGTATATCACGGATACGGAATGCCTTCCAGTTGCTAATTTTAATTCACGCGGACAATTACATTCAACTATTTGTAGGAGTCTAATGGAGGTATCCTCAGCTGCTGTATTTCTTCCAGTCATCTCCTTGTTTGCTCCTTTTGGGCTGTATTGTTGGCATGGAAATTAATATTTTATGATCCGAGCGAAAATCATAAGTTTTCTGACGTGACAATTTAGGAACCATTGAGAAAATATCTTGTAATCTTTCCAGATTTAAAAAGGTGGTTCAGCTATGGGAGATGATCTTCACATTCAGATCCTAAAGCAGAAATACAGATGGACTTATTAGGACATATTTTAATTCATCCCCTTCACTGCAACTATTCACAACTTCAGTTTGTCTGATACAAATATATATCATGAGTGACTCCTGGTTAAACACATAGACCTATAAGATTTTTTATTTTTATCTTTTGAAAAAATATTCTTCACGAAATTTAGTGAAAACTTATCTCTTAGTGTCTCAAACACACTGTAATTTTTTTATCAAAAATATTCATTTTTTCATCATATTTGAATGCAATATCGGAAGAGCAGTCTGATTTTCGATAGAAAATATCTGCTTTTTTGAAAGAGTGAACTTCTATTCGTTGAAATTTCTGCTTTCTGATGGTGCAAAAAATGTTCAAGTGCTATGTTCTCAGAAAATGCACAGAACTCTGCTGCAGCTATGAAACTGGATGTAACAATTTGAAATGTGGCTGCCGAACACTTTGGGAGAATTAATTTTCATTCGGCTTAATTTTTTTCCTTTTATTTATGAGTTTTCTTTATGTACTTTATATTCTGAGTGTTTTTTTATTACTGAGGCAAGAAATTTCGTGAAATTTAGGGTTTAGGATTTGTCAATCCTTGCCAATTGTGAATAATAATAATAAAAATTATTATCTTATTTCAAAATAGAATAGATTCCTTGTAATACTCTGATTTTCGATATCACATTTTCAAATTTCTGTCAGATAATTCGGTTTGAAAGTGAAATTAAGAAAAAAAAATTAAACGTAGCTCTGCTGAAACATGGATATATTCAAGGTTTCTCATTGAAAAAATGTCGTTTTTAGGCTACGGCGGGAGGAAGTAAGAATAATGCTTCTGTCACAATAGTCAGACTTAAAAATCATGATACAGGAGGTCACAAAATCGTTGTCAAAGTTGGCTATTTCGAGAACGAGAAACCTCAAATTTTTAAATCTAGAACCAAATTTTTTGAGCCATAATGGGATCACATTTCTAATTTCATTCTTCTCAAAAAAAAATTATTGGCGTTATTAATTATTCATATTAATCAATGACATTTCTCATTTTCAAAGAAGAAAGATGGACCTTCGGAATTTGGACATTCAAACAAATAAAAACATTAATAAGAATCGATTTTTATTGCAAAAGTTATAGGGACTTATCTCTCTGATCAAAGATCAACTCCGAAATTTCAGAAGTGAGTTTCCTTCCTTCTCATGGATGTAAATCAACAATTTATTCAGAGTTGAACCAATTCATTGCATGATTTGAAAAAAATCTGAGGATACGATCAAAACCTACTTTTCTTGAGCTTTTCAACAACATGTGTCTAAGTTTCACAAACTAAAGTTGAGTAGAATTGTATCCTAGGGGATGAAGATAATTCCATGCAGAGGTAATACATGAACATTATCACCAAAAAGAGTCTCATTCCAAATTACTGGTTAACAACACAGATGGATCTTAAATTCAATTTTCTTCCCAACTTGAGAGTAACAAGAGTTATTTTGGATCTTAATGAATAGGTAGCCTTGTATTTAATGGACGACTCAAGATAATTTACAACACACAACCTGATTCACGTTTCGCGTAAAAGCTTGTTCATAAATTATAATGTGACACTGGTATACAAGGATAAGAAAAGAAAAAATGATAATAGGGAAATCGAGAGTGAATGAAACTGGCAAGAGACTTCCATGTCGAAGGGAACAACTCAAAACTCTAACTCGGAATGGAAGTTCTTTAACTGAACTTCTAACTATCAGAACAACAGTTCTGCCTGAAGAACTGAAGTGGAAGTAGCAGTTCTGATAGAACAGTGTGAAAGCTTATCTCGAAATGAATATGTATGTAGTTGGTTATACACGTGTAGGAAACTCACCATGAATTCGAAATCAGGCACCTCTTCGGAATGAATGTCAAAAGCAGCAGATAGCACATGTCATAAAAAAGCACTCAACTTCATGACCGATATCGTACTACCAGCGTATAAAGAGGTGGAAATTGATTTCACTCAGCAATCCACGGCACTCGGTGATGGATTGGTTAAAAATTAATGGGTTATGCCGAATTTGCATAATTGCAGTTGGTTTTAGTGATTGGTTTCCTTGAGTAAATCCCGAGTTATTAAATCATGCCAACCGGGGCTTATGATGATCTTTCCGAATACCGTCGGACGGAAATTAGAGGCCCGTAGCTCAATAATGAACATAAAACTGACGTGGGTTCATCTGTAAAGGGATGGACCTCCTACATGGGTAGTCCCATTTAAGACCCCCTTCGGGTCAACCTCATTCCACGCTTGATTTATGGACACTTTGGCGAATTTTGAACACGCATGCGTCAACTCATTGCAAAAATCGTATCGAGAAGCAGCAGCGCATGACATTTATGGTTCCATGGGACCCAACACACGAAGAGAAAAACGAAATGAAGGCCTTGCGGCGTTTGTGTTCCTCAAAAGCGGCAGGTTTTTTCTAAATAAGAACAAGAACCGTAAAAAATGGTGTCGAGCAGTTGGGAGGTACTTCTTGAGTGTAAAGTTGTGTCGGATAGAATAATTCTATGGTTGTCTTATCACACGCCAATTATTCAGATCGACCATGTACAAATTATCAAGAACTTGACATCAAAGTAGGGGTGACAGTCGTTCTATTATAGCATATGTTAACCCAGCCCACTCTGACCATTGAAACATTATACCATGATGTAATGATTTTCAACCACACCCTTGGCATCGTTATCAACTATTATCTATACGAGAGACGATTTAGGTATGTATTCAATTATTCTTGGGGCGCTAGAATTTCTTTATTGTTATTGCTGTAATGAACTTGAGCTTCAATTTATTTCTTACAACAAAGCTCGAGAAGGTGGCCGACTAGTGCCCAGCCCCTTGTTTGAATACGTTTATATCATGCATCTTGAAAATCTTTGAAATGAATGATGCCCCTTGTTAACAATAATGTGTAGATTCGAATAAAGGATGGGTGGTTTGTCTTCAGACGTGCTCGAAGAAAGTCCCGGAATATTTATGCACATAAACATATGAGCTGTGAATACGTCAACGAAATGCTGTGGATATATTTTCGGAGTGGAAACTTTTTATCCCGCCTCTTTCATCTGTGCACAGATCTCCCTGTACCACAACGAAATGCAGCAAATTGATATCGATTGAAATATGTACATTTTTCTGAATTTTCTTCGGAGTTTTCTCTGGATAAAATCAATCAGAATATTTATTGATAATACAAGTGCAAAAGGCATTGATATTCTTCTTCGAGTTCAAAATACAAAAACTAGTCACGAAGTGGCTAGTTTTTGGATGAATGAGTGTTGGAATGTACCTTCTGTAGGTGTGTATTAACCATTATTTTCTCTAATCCATTGAAATTAATGGAATATGACCATAACAAGAACTGTTTTCTATATCATACAGATAATTAATAAATTCGTTACAGGATACCAACATATAGTGATTGAATATAACCACAAAAACCGTGTAAAACTGACATATTCTCGAACAATTTAGTTCTACAATATGTGGCAAAATGTCAAATAATCAAAGAAAAATTTTATGAATTATAGAAGAAATGCTTTCAACTATTGAACACTGTGAAGTTTCGGAGTCTTTGATGCACGAGTTCACGCAGAAGCCTTCCTTTCATTATACATAAAAAAAATTTACAATTGATTATGTTCTAGAGACTGGAAAGAAAACCCTAAAGAAGTTTCAGAAAAATGTAGAGTCCTCCCACAATATATTTCAATCGATATAAATATGCTATCGAGTTCGAAAAATACCTTACATTTTACTTTATTTTGGTTTTCTCTTCCAGTCACTGGAACAAGGATTATTTAGACTCCGAAACGTTCAAAGTGTTAGGCAACAATTTCTTCTTGTACAGTTTTGGCCCCTGCCAAACTAGTGCATGAATTTTTACGCAGGGGCCTTTCTAATATCATTTGAAAAAATTTTTTCTAATCGTTTCAGAAACTGGGAGAGAAAACCGAAATAAAATTTTCAGGAATGTGCAAAGACTTCCCAGAAAATATTTAAATAGACACTTTACATTTATTTGAAAAATGGAGGAAATCTTATCTGAATCAAACCGACATTCTAGTGAGTTAAATCTAGTGATTTAACCTCTCAGTTGGTAAGGCAACTCAAATAGTAAAAAAACTCAAATAGTAAGAAAAAATTGATAGATGTGTTCTACCAAAAAAAATTCGATATATTTTTGTGATCTCGCAGCATGGCAAAGGTTTTAAATCATAATAACAAAACAATAATTCACAATGGAATAAGAACAGAATACTCAACTTCCTTTCTTTGATATTCCAATGAGAAATCAAATTATTTCCAAAGAAGAGTATAACGAATAAAAACACACACTAATAGATGTCAGATTATAATCATACAGTCAGATTTAAAAATTTTATTATATTAAAAGCACTTGATTTCATTGAAAAGTTTCCTGCAGATTTTATGGAAATAACAATATCACATTTAGAGAGGAAAAAATGTAAGTCACTAAAATTATAACGATGATCAAGAACAAACAGGAAACCGTCAAAAATAATGAAACTTACTGAATTTTCATGGCATTCCTGAAAAAAGAGGGGAAAATCGGTTCCAAATAAAACAGAACTGGTCACAAAATACAAAATTAATCTAGATCTTCACTCGCAAAAATTAAAACCTTGAGGATCTCATACACGGAAAAACTTTAGTGACATGTTTTCAGGGGTGAGATAGCTTTTTAGGAAAGTTTAAAATGGCTATATCTTTTTCTAGACTGAATCGGAAAAAATATAGAAAAAAAAAGGGTTAATGACATTACTTGTATTTGTGGAAAACCCTAGACCCCTAGACCTTCAGAAATAAAAAAGCGTGAACACAAAAACAACATAAAAAATAGGAAAATTAATAGAACACCGATTGCGATCATGATACATTGAAATAACACAAAGATTCTGGGAAAACGAAAACTGATCATTATAGAAAAAAAAATTAAGGATTACACTAATTTTTTGTGGGATGAAGATAATCTGGTCAATTATTCGGGAAGAGTGAAACGCATTGATACTGAGAAATTACAAAATTACATAAATTAACATCCACTCGTGCTCACAAATGTCAATTGATAAATTGTAAATATACGTTTTTCGGATTTTGTCTAATGAAGACTCCGAAAAATTACGTATTTCGGCAAATTCCGCTTCTTATTTGCTCCTGACATATTAATATGAGAAATGACGTAGAAACATTTATTCAAAATCCTTTTATTGATTTTGTTTCAGAGACTGGGAGTGAAAATATCTGAAAAATTCATAAAATACAGTATTCACCCAGAATATTTAGTTGAGTATTGTTGCTGCCATGATTTTTGAGGGAAATTTTCCATTGAACCGCTTAAAAAATGGGCAAATTTACAACAAGATTCATAGTTTTCATTCTAAGTTATTGCTCGGTTATTGATGAGAAAAGTGTACATATATTTCACCCGATTCCCGAGGTCAAAAGGTACACTATTTGTCCTCACCATTTTTCTAATTCGACTTCTTAAAAAGATATAGACTGTTGAAAATCCATATAAAAATTTAATTTTCAAATATATCTCGTAAATAATTTTATGGCATGTAATTTTGGAATATTGGTTTTATTTCATGTCGTGAATCTTTTACGAACACAAAATGCCACTCACACAATTTATTCTGTACATTATGACTATTAAATACCATAACCTTCCAAAGTTATACCAGAAATTCGAGGGACCCAAGTCTTGAAGAAAGTTGAATGCTATTCAAAGAATATTTGGCCATTTTTTCATTTCATTTGAAAAAATATATCAGCGAAATTGAAAAAATACTTGCTTTGGCTGAATGCAACAATGGTCAAAAGATTCCTTTTTTTCGAAGGTTTCCAGGGGTGGAATAGCTCGGTACGAAAGTTTAAAATGGCTTTTTCTTTTTATCCAGGTTGAATTGGAAATAATATTACATATACGAAAAGGGATTCTTTCGACCTCAAGAATCTGTTGTTATAATATATGTGCAAGTCAAAGACTCACCCTGTATAGATATTCATTCAATCTCACGCCGATTACGAAAGGTCTTGCTGGAAAAAAATGATGTAATCGAAAAGCCCACGAATGCTCTCAGTTTCTCCCCAGGGGGTTTCTGTTGTTTCCGGAAAATTATTCAAATCCCGATCAAGCATATAATATGGCGTTTAATCGGCCTCCCCCCTAATGAAGCGGCACGAACTCTGAAAAATGAGTGCCCCAATGAAATAGAGATGAAACTATGAATCCAATTTATCAAAATCTATAGGACTTTTGGATTATAGTATCCATTTCAATGTATTAATACGAACACCTGTAGAGCGTCTTACATTAGAGCTTACTGTCAACAACATCATAAAGCCAAGACGCTGGGCGTTAATGGACTTCACCTGCGTAGATTAATGGTAGAAATGGATGAAATTTCTTGCTGCTCGTTCATTTCTCGATCGTCCACATCCCACAAACTCGTCGATCTACATTTTATAGCTAGTGAAATGTATTTTAAATTAAACGTTACACCTATGTAAGTCTTATGTATCAGCCGTTCCGAGTAAACGTAAATGGCATCGTTAAACTATTCATTGGGGATTTTTCGAAAGGAATTGATCATCCAATTGAAAGCTCGAGGTATTGTAGACTGGAGATAATCAGGTGACTAGTTAGTGATAGGTTAGTTATCCGTTGAAACACTGCCAAGTTTTTATTAATATATCAAATCATTTATTTTTGTTTGGTCTGTGATATATCTAGTTCGCTATGCCTTCACTCAATTACTATTTAATTCCTCCACACATTCCATCGAGAAAAAACAATAATTAAAAATCAGCTTTCGTTTCCTTCATATTGTTTTATTGCACGGGAATTTGTTCGGTTTAATTATTTTGCCGGTTGAAATACAAGTAGACTGCAACGAATTCACGATCTGATTTGCATATAGGACCAACCAGTGAAGATGAAAGTGGAATTATTCCACCTGTTATGTCCCAATCGTTTTAAGCTCGCTGCTGACCTTGAAATTTTGGAGATCCTAATGAAAAATTTGCCAGATACCATCGACAATCGATGGTATAATGCCGCAGATGTACCACTTTAATTTCAACCCCTCATATGCAGAGATTGGACATCATGATAATTGAAGTAAGATTAGTTGAATAGAACAACGCCCAGGGGTTTGAAGTGATTAAAACCCTTGAGTATCCTTTTTCAAATAATAAATTGGACTGGAAGAAAGCATACCTTATGAAGATATACATGTTAAGTATTGGGGTGTTGTACCCTCATAGGGCGGAAACAAAAAGTAAAAAAAAATCAGCTGGGGCGTTGCATTGGATGCTGGCCTCTGATATAATATGGCGTGGTATAGATAAAATCACGAACCTTTGACGTTCGTAAATGAAACAATAGAATCTAATTTATTCAAACTCGGGGGAGAATAAAACCCTTGTTCCGATTGGGAGAGATATTGTTTCAGAGAAATGAAAATGTTAGTTTTGAAAAGACTGATGTTATCGCAGATATCGGGACAATAAGATTTGAAACCCCACAAAATAACCTATTAAATTCCAGGTCTGTCCAAACAGCCCGGAAAACACCACCTTAAATAACTTTTACCTCGGTGGTTGACAAAATTCCAGATAGATTGAGACATGTTGCTTCTAATTTATTTTTTTCGGTGGCATATTTTACTGGCAGGGTGCCCGTGTTATAAATGAGAAGTCATTATCAAACCCTTTAGGGACAACGTATTGCAATCAGGGTGGAAATTCGAACAAGGGTTGCTGGGGGGGCAGAAGGGCCCGGAATGCCCCAACAATCGGTGGATTTCGACAGTGTGCAGCAGGGGGTGCATTTTAATGGGCGAGAAATATAAGTCGTATTAGGTTATACATTAAAGCTTGGCTTATCCTAGTAGGTGGCAGTTCATCTTGCAGAAGGTAATTTTAATAATATGAATATCAATGTGCTTCATGAATTATTGGAAAAAGGTTTTTCGAAAACTCGACTACCGAAAGTAAAAAAAATATATTTATAGGAGTTCATAGTGCGACAACGTGATTTAGATGCATTATAATTCTCGATTTTTTTCTTGGAGGGACAAGGGAAATGGGTTTCTTCCGGAACGACAAATAGAAACTGACAGCAATTTGAATAATGAGTACAAACGTAGGAGTAGCTGAAACCGAAGAGTAATACCGGCCTTTCTTCGGTAACAAATCATGTAAAACAATATTTGGTAAACTGTGAACTGAGTAATCGATCACATATGCAAATGTTTATTGCCCATTTGAATATTCCTCACATATTTCAATCTCGGAACTCGTGAAACGATTCTCAGAGACTCACCAGACTACGGATAAGAGATAAAGAGGGTGAGCCAGGAATGAATTCACTTAGTATTGCTTTTTCTGAGGAACGAGAATACATTTGTGAACGAATCACCAACATTATCAACAAGGCAACAGAAGAATCAGATAATTCTAAATCAACCAAGAAAATTTTGGGGATGTGATGAGAATTTGAGAAATGATGATTTTTTAATAAATAATTCTCATAAAAGTACATTCCTTCCTGGTACATCCTGTACATACTATCGCTATTTGCGATGCTGTGTTTATGATATTCCTGAAAACTTAATTTGGGTTTTCTCTCCCAGTCTCTGAAACAAGAAACAATTCAAAAATTTTTTGAAATAATAGAAGAAAGGACCCTGCGTACAAATTCGAGCACTAATTTGTCAGGGGCCAAAACTTTACAAGAAGAAATTGTTGCCTAACAATGAACAAAAAGAAATCAGTTTAAACTCTGAAGCGTAACGTTTCGGAGTCTACATCAGACTTCTTCGTCAGACAATTTCTAGTTTTCATACAATCTCGTAGAATCGTGACTATATTCTGATTTTTTTATTCACATTTGTCAATAAATGATGAACATAGATTAATATTGATTACTAGATGTTTATATCGTTATTTTATTTCAAAATTCCCTGAAACCAGTCCTTTTTTCAATAAATCCATCCAAATTCGATCTATTCTTACTGAACTATTGGCGAGATTATTAGCCTTATCCAACAAAATACAAGCCAACTCCTTGATTTTTCTTTTTTATCATTGGAATTTTTGTGCCATTCCAATCCATCATGTGATTGCCGGTATTGGAACACACATGATCTACTATCTGTGATCTACCAATATCTCTATTTTTTATATTATTCTTATGCTCACGTTTTCTAATTTCTGATGGTCTTGATGTTTCTCCTGTATAAGATTTTCCACAAATACAGGGAATATTGTAACTACAATTTCTTGATTTTTGGTTGTCATTCAAAGGTTTAGTTTTTGTTAATAAAGATCATAAATAATTTTTTGTTTTGATAACAGTTCTTATGTTGAATTAAGAACCAATTCTTTCAATTCTTTTTGAAAGTCCATGAACATAAGGAATCAAATTTATTAAAATTGGTTGTTCTTGACGATTTGTTGTTGGTTCCTGATTGATATTATCGTTTTGACGCTAAATTGTTCTCTCTAAATTGGAAATAGTTTTTTCTATGAAATTCGTTGGATATTGATTATCCTCAAGAATATCTTCAATGAAATTAATTTCGTCATTTCGTATTTCAGTTGTCGATGCAATTAATTGCGCTCTATCATAAAGTGTTTTCATAAAACCCCCCTTTTAACACTCATTTGATGTTTGATGATTGGAATAAAAATTTAGATATCGATTTTGTTCAATAAAGTTATTATTATTATTATTTGTGTGTGTCTTTTTTCTGAACACACTTGTTTCAAAATTATTTGACGATTTGATTCATGGAAATATTATTATAATTGACAATGATAAGTATTAATGAATTAATTTAAAATTTTTTTAATTCTCGTCTCGTAGGATCATGTAAGTGATTGATCAAAGAGATTAGTGCTTTTTTGATTGAACGGTTTCATTTTTCTTCACACTTTTTTTGTTCTTGTGTTTTAATTTCAATCAACTAATTTTCATGTGTTTTTTTTAGTTTTTGTTGGGTCTAGTTTAAAATCATCTTTGCCTTATCATTACACATTCTTCAATATTGTAGATGAGTATATCCATTATTATTAATACTTCAGCCACTCCTCCCACTATCTTAGCTATCGAAGTATATACAGAGTGAATTACGGTCGATAGTACGTTTGACGTTTACGGAGAACGAAAAGCAAGAATTCATTGAAATTTTATTTTCTTAGACAAGAACAGATGCTCTATCGATCTGGAATATTTTCAGTGATGCGGTGTTGCCGCTTATGTCAAAAAATAGTAACTACTTTGTCATTTCAAATGGCACAGCCTGTATATTATTGCACTTTTCTATTCATCATAGTAACACGATTATTTTGGTATCATTTTCTCATAATTATCTTCAGCGGTTTCTTAGAAATTAATGATTTCCTCTTTTTTGTGCAAAACATAGCTTTGGTTAGACATCCATACTATACTATAAATCTTAGGAAGCTGAAATTTCGGATGAAATTCCATAAATGTGTTACGAAATACGCTTCTCATCATACAGGGTCGTTCAAAATTCGATGGTTCATCGAGACATACAAAAACGATTGAAAGTGCATTTTTTCGAATGGAATACCCTGTAATTTTTGAGAATTACTGAAAGAGAATTGAATTTCCTTTCGAATGATTTCTTCCATAGTTACAAAGCACAACTATCCTTACTTATTGTTTCTGTGACTATTCTGTAAGTCACTTGGTATATATGCTATTGATTCACAGTTCTTGGAGTATCAAGAAGAAATCGTTGGAAGCATCCCTGAACTTTCATGTATTGGAACCTTTACCAGAGCAGTTCTTCAGATGAGATTACATTATCTTGGGGTGAAACTCATAAATATTAATAGATGACTAAATTAAACTGTGCTTCTCTGCATGGGTGTCCACACCTACCTTTCCAGTCTATAAATTAGGCTACGTATAATGCCGACAATAAAAAGGGTCAACATTTTACATGTCCAAAAACTACGATATAGTGCTCCGCACTAATAAAGTCCTTCTTTGGATATACTTCATAGTTTCATTCTTATCTTCTTTCCCATCTCCCTCTATTATATTTATGTCGCCGAAGATTGGTCAAAATGTTTAATTTGCCGCCTATCTTCAGACGTCTTCATTCACTTTACGCAAGCGATCGTAATCTTTTAACAATCTGTTGAACTCAAGGTGGTATGTGAAGAGGCAAAATTCTAAACTTTTCCAAGAATAACAGACTGCTACATCAGAAATATCTCCAGGATTTAAGACTTTCTATTTCATCATGATAATCTGTGACTTTGAAAATTTTTCACTTCGTTCCTCATTTCAACATCGTAGTTCTTTGATTTGAACGGTTATGAGTCCAATTAAATCTCGAAAATCCATAAGGGTTAGAGAAATTTTAATATATGTTACTGTTGAATGTTCGAACGTCGGTTTCAAAAGAATTGTTCTACTCGAAAGGCCCGCTGAACCAATAAATCCATACAAAATCTCATAAATAAGACCTAAAACTATTTAGAGAACCCGAACTCCGATACCTACCACAGTTTGTTCAACTTAAAAACATCAATAATATATTAAGGCCAACAGTTTATAGTTTCTTGATTTTACTTTTGACACCTTGATTAATAATCAATATTATTTGCCTTAGAGCAGAACTACTATTGTGTGTTTTGTTCTAGGAAGGAAACTATGTAGAATATAATCGAGTTAATTTCCTCGTTACAAAGTTCAAATTTTGATCTCGAAATGAGCTAATCAAGGTTGATATCTCCATTTTGACGTTCGAACTAAAACATCTTATCACAACATAAATTAAAGTGACCAATATTATTATACAAATAATCTTTCCATTATCCCGATCAATTATTATGTAACAAGATAAATTGAATAAATCAAATTTGCAGTAAAAAATTTAAAGGCCGCCTCTTTAAGAAAACTCCTTCTCAACGTGATCGTACAATATAAACTAATAAATATCCGATGATGTCCAATCTCTGGGAGATTTCGAAATCCGTGGTCTATTACCGAAAGCATGGAATCATTAAGAAGTTAGTAAACCTTATTTATTGAACAAATTCTAGGTATGCACGTTTGAAAGATTAATTTTAGAGTGTTTTAACGATCTAATCTGCATAAGCATTTTATCGAGTTCCGAATGAAGAATTTATCCATGGAATACACAATTTCCGAAACAAATGATAATAAACTAATTGGAAATTTATAGGGTTTTGTCGAATGCATCTCGTTGAGTCGATTTATTCGAGAGTTGTGGAAAAAAGGAAATTTTCAACATCTCGAAAATGGACCAGTTTCAATAGAGATTAGGCCTTCAGCTTTTATTAACATTTTTCTGTCAATTCAACAATGAATCACAAAATCAATATATCCTATACCGCAAGTATATTCGCATGATATACTTCGCGCAACAATTAAAGGAACAGAAAAATTTTCAAAATATTTTGGTGATTTTCAACAAGTTGTTTTTCAGTGAGAAATAGTATTGGAAATAAAAAAACTTACTTTTGAAGCTTAAAGACTCTAGTTTTTTGATTCGTTCGTTAATGATATTTCGGCTTACCGGTAGCCATGCAATCCTCTGATAAATCAGCAAGAAAAAATGTGAAAATTTTTTCAAATTAAAATTTTTGCTCTACGCTCATGGAAAAATTTTTTCGAGCTAGACCGATGCAAAGATCGCATAGCCTGTTTATTCAGCTCTAATTTGACTTGGGAAACATCAGGCTGTAAAATTTCCTTATAACCCCAGCTTTACTCTCAAAATTGAGGAAAATGCAGTCCATTAACCAAAAAATGGCGAAATGGTACTTTTGCTCTTTTTTCACATTATTTTCACAGGGGAAAAAAATTTTCCAATCAACCTTGATAGATTTTTGTATGAAATTTTCTGCAGAAAAAGAATAAGTATGTCGGCTCGCTTTTAAAATTGAATATGTAAAAGACAAATCGTCATATTCGAGGGTGGTAAAAAGCAAATCAGAGCTGAATAAACGGGCTATACGACCTTTGCATCGGTCTAGCTCGAAAAAAAATTTCTATGTGCGTAGAGCAAAAATTTGAATTTGAAAAATTTTTAAAATTTTGTCTTCCTCATTTATTCGAAGATTGCATGACTACCGGTATTCCGAAAAATGTTTACCCGATAAGTGAAAAAACAAGAGCCATCAAGTTTCAAAAGTTACCCATAGGACCATTCATCACTGAGATACAGTCTGTTGAAAATCACAAAAAAATTTGAAAATTTTTCTGTTCCTTTAATTGTTGCGCGAAGTCAATATTCACTTCAATTGTTCGCCAATCCGTAGAATTTTTTTTCTTTTTCTTTTTCACATGTGTGCATATGTTACCTATAGCTGTGAATGAATTCGTAGATCGTCTTACGATAAATAAATAAAATAATCAATCCCCAGTAAATTGCAAGTCGAGAAGCAATCCCTTCAATCTTAGAAAGTGACATTGAAATCTGCAAGCTCCAAGAGCAACTATGGATAAACATGTATATTCCAATGATTTCACATGTAAATTTATGTCAATGTCACGGATAAATTGGAAGATGGACGATATAACTTCTTCGGAATGGATTATTGCAAATGAGAATCTATACGACACGTCGAATATCTGACAACAAACTTGTAGTAGGATTATATCTAGCGATAGACTTACCTGTTGTTGAATCACATTTTGAACGAGCAAGACGAATTTGAAATATGACAGAAGCAGTCTCGCAATTTCTCTCAGTACTGTAAATTGTTGAGTAAACAACTTGAAAGTAATCGAGATTAATTGTTTGTATCATTTACTGCAGTAGAATTAATGAAGAGTATGCCATCTTTCATATAAGTGTCGAATAAATCTTGTGTTTGATGTAGGACTCGAGGCAGAAGTTTAGAAAGAAGGAACCGATTGGGAAATATAGGAAAAATGCCACAATCACTCAGCATTCAGTCGAATGATGATTTAACCTCCAATCTGTTAAAACAGAACAATATCATTGAAGAAAACTGACCTTCATGCTGGTTCAACCGAATCGTTCGCGTTGATTCTTATTTGAATACCAGAAGCTGTCACAAAAGATGAGAATCAATCAGATCGTCCACAAAGATCTTCATCCCAGTCGAAGCATCTTCAAGAGTTGATCTGTATTCACGAATCCTTTTTTCGAATAAGAAGTTATGTAAATAACGCAAGTCGTGGCGATTTACAATGACCGATACATGGCCATTCAAATAGTCGATTCGAGTAATGGTGTCCCATGCCACTTACTTTTTCAACACAGAAAAAACCCAGACAATTTATAAGTACAGGTATCAGGTTGCAATGTTTATAAATTCGTGATGGAGACATCTCCGGTGGGGTGAGATCTATATATCCTTTGTTTTGTGGAATCATGGTCTATATACATTGTCTCAGTGCCTACACACTGATAGGAGTAGGATGGTAAACTTCGGTTTTTTGGGTTGTACAGATAAGGGAGGAAACATTAACAGTTGCTCCCTCGTAGATTTCTCGCAGAAACTTTGGAGTTTATGCGATAACGATATCTACTTCTTCGTTAGAGTGGGTTGATATGGTGGATTAAATAGATTTGCAGATAAGTTTGATCTAGTAGATCTGGAGCTACAATGCAAAACTTTATCTTAAACTGTAGGCTTGAACCATGTCTTTTCTTGTTGATGTTTTTTCAAAGATCGAGAGATCTTTTTCAATTTGACGACATTATTATAATCTTATACAAGGTGGAATTGAATTGAAATTTCCTCGGCGTAATATTCAATTTCGATCGCATAATTTCTGCGTTCAAACGATGTAAATCGATGCAAAATTCACAGCCACTTTGTCGTAATTGGATGGTACACAAAAGCATTGGACAATTTTCAACCGACGATAATCACTAAGTACTCCCTCTCTGTCTACATCCACCTCCGACAAAAATGTATTCAACACCTGGTCGGTTCGGTATTCAGCAAGAGTCTGTTCCAGGGACCATTATAAGCAAAAAAGTTCAAAGGACTGCGGATCACAAATTTTACCATTTTTATCAGTCCGCAGTCTTTAACATTTGGCCATCGGCAAGAACGCGTTCTCTCGGATTTATCACCTCAAAAAAGTAAATATGTCAACATTTCATGGTTGTAGCTGCACAGCGAGCATCGCCTATAATTTGGTGAAAAATTAACTGAACGATATAAAAAACAGAGCTCTGGCCGGGATCACATAACTTCGTCCTGAGAAGGTTCAGTGACGACTATACAGGGTGTCCCAATGAAAAGAAAGCACCCATTTTTCACCTCTCTCGCAGGTTCTATAAAGAACATCGTATGATGGGGATATTTATTACTTAGCACAATCAATTGAATGTTTGTCACATGATGATATTCTCGAGATTGCAACTAACATGTTTTATGCATTTGACTAGAGTTGAGGCTTTTGAAAATGATAAAAAGTGAAAAAATAGTGCGATGACCCATCGTAAAAGAAAGACAATATCATAGAAAAAAAAGGAAAAATAAATTATAGGCGATTTGAGTTCCAGAAGTGGAAGGGATGAAATTTTAAGGGTAAGATACAGTTTATCTCGATTTCAGACAAAACTACAGAAAAAGTTGAATGGCAAAGTTAAAGGTTATAGAAAGATTAGAATTCCTGTTTCACCCTATCTCTATTTCACCATAATCTCAAAATTCGTCTTAAAAACTATAAATCACTCAATTTTTGGTTTTTCATATTCATCTTTTTCCTTCTATGTATTACTGTTTTCACTTTATTTTGATTTAATATTGAGGAAGCAGCCTAATTTCCCAGCGAAAATTCTCACGTCACAATATCTGGCTTTCAAACAAGTCGTTTTTTTTTGTTAGTTGAAATCTAACATTTTTAATGCAATGAAAAAGATGCATTACTCCGAGGAATGTTCTCAGAAAATGCAACCAAGCTTTTTGCAGCTGTGAAACTGGAAGTAACTCTTTCAAATGTTGTTTAAAATGCACAAATCTTGCTAAAATTCTCATAGTTTTGAAAATGGTCCAATGTGGGAAACAAGTATTTTCGCATACTTCTTGCAATCTTTATCTTTAATGGATTAGCAATTTCTTATCAACGTAACATGAAATCGTTTTTCGAGTAATTGAAGTGTGAATTTTGTGCATTTTAAATCATGTTTTCGGCAGCCACATAAGTTTAGATTGATAATAAGGCTTCTTTTTCGATATTGAATCAAATGAATATCATTGAGATTTCACGCCCTGCTAATAAATATCATTTTCACAATTCGAAAAAATCTGAAAATGAAGACGAAACGTTGGCGAAAATATGGTTCTTTCATTTCACCTTTGTGTTTATTTCCATCAAAAATAAAAAAATATGTATTAAATGAATGATTTGAATTGAAAAGATTTTGGTGTATCTGGGTCATAAAAGAAGTAAGTTTTTACTAAATTTCATATTTTTTGTGGAAGATAAAAACTAGAATATGAGAAAAGAGTTAAGTACAAGAATTGTATATCTTTTCATAACCTATAAATTTACCAAGGGACTTTTAGTTTTGCTGGAAATCGCAATAAACAGTTCTCATTTTTCAATCCATAATATCTTCCTCCTCAAATGATTATTTTTTTAATAAATCAAAAATTAGTTCATAACTGAATATTTTCAAAGAACAACATCATAAATAAAATTGTTAGGCCATAAGATCAAAGCTAAAATTGGCCTGTCCAAGAGTTTGGCTTCAACACATTCAATAGCGCTGTCATAAACGTTGTTTCTCACTTCATCCTCACACTGCATAAAAAAGTCATAGATTGTCAAAATAAATATCTGAATTCTGAATTCAATCATTTCTCTTTATTGCGAAAGAGCAAACAACCCATGTCTTAAGTTTGCGGATTAACACTTGTAATTGAAGGTGTTCGAATGTCCACTGAATAAATAAGGAATGCAAAGAGTGGTTAAACACATACAAGGAAGAAGCTTGTATAAGATTTAAGTAGTCAGTTGAACTCAAATCGGTTTCCTTAATTGGCTGTATGAGTAAGTATAATTCGTATGGTATCACTCATAACAAAATTTGGCAGGGATATCATCGTCCCCATAACAATTCATTCATCCAGAGCAATTCAAGTTTTACTGCCGGATATAATTGATGATAATAAATTTCGTCTTCGCTACAAAAACGTATTGAATGTCCTTTTTCAATGAAGATATGGCCATCAAATTGAGAAGAAAGCCAGTTTTTGCCCGATTCAATGAACATCAATAATATTCGGCAATAACATGAATTACCAGAGGAAAAGAAGCAAACACTCATGTAAGGCGTCTTCCTATAATTATTAAAGAATATCTTCTTGTTGTACTCGCTTTCTTTCGCCATATTCACCAGCAAAAACTGGTTAAGCAATAGCTGAACGTTTTCTGTGAAATATCTGTTGGGAAAATTTATATTTGTTACAGTACAAATCGAATTTTAATCGTTTTCATTCAGCTACGAATTTCTTCATTCACCGTAGACATATAGAGAGATTTTCAATAGGTTCATTATACATATTAGTGTAGGTCTTGTGTCTGTGGGTCAATGGAAATGTTTTGACGGGTTAAGAAGATTATTCGCAACAATATCATTGTTCTAATATCGTTTTATGCCATACGGAGTTCATTCATTCATATTTGATTCTGACGACACACAGATCTTTGTCCTAATCGAGATGAGTTATAGTAGATCTCGTTATTCAACAAACGACGGAAATAGATACTGATGAAATTAGGAAGCGTACAGAACGATGATAATATTAATTTCAATAATAAATAGTATTAATTACAACTTCCAGTTATTTGTCAACGATAAGACGGGTTACATCATAATCGGTTGGTACTGCGATACAGAAAAATGGCAACTGTTGGAACCTTTACTACTGTTGCAGAGGTAAATGACCGATATATTTCATGATACGATTTATGTTGGACTATCGTTCGTTATGACATTGAAATGGTTTAATCATTCCGAGGTGTTATTCAAAACCTCGCGATGCTCATGAAAGTCATTTGAATATTTCGGAAAGGGTATGGAGAATATGTCTAACATTTCATTCGTTTTTGGTTATGTTTTAGGAAATCTCTGATAGAACAGTCAATATTATGATTTCGAATTTTTTTCAATATTCAGTCTTCTGACGCTTTGTTGAAGACTATGAAAATGACAAATTGGGATGTTTTTGAGGAGTTTTTATAAAACAAAAATAGTTTTACTCGGAAATGGTACCTTTCATGGAAAAGTTTCATGAACAAAAAATGTACGTGACCTCACCAGCTATATACATCTCGTAGAATGGATACCGTATGACTAAAAAATAAAGCTTTTTTATGTTATATTGAAATGACTAATTTTCTCTCTGATTCCGAATATGTTACAATTTGAAACGACATTGAAAATAGCCGAAATAGACCTTGGATGTCTTCCCATGTGAAAATCTCGAGTCATCTACTATGCCGTCTATTCGAATGTCATTGGGAAAGAATTTCTTAATTTGCGTCTGTTAAATCCTCATCGATATATCTGTGTGGACACCTTGCACTATAAAACATTCGTATGACATAATTAACGACTTCACTGTCGATGAATATGCATTTCCAGCTTTGAAAAAAAATAATCTACATTATACAGGTGCATTTTTTGCGCTCCAGTGACAAAGTAAATTTCCAATTAGAAATTTCGGAATCAATGGCCTTGTGAGATTCAGTCTGAAAATTCCTGAATAAAGGCGGCCCAATATCAATAAAAATTTTAGTTGCAACGTGAGAGCTGTTTTATTCACATCCAATTATGTGCTACCGATAAAATTTCAAAAATCCGTTTTGTTATTTCGATTATCAGTGATAATTTAAATTAAATAATAGGATATTCCTTCCATAAATGCCTGAATCATGTATAGCATGCTCTTAAGTTATTCGATCCAACGTATTCCCATTTCCTTGAACATCCAAGCAGAAGAATGTTGTTTTTTAAGGAATGTTGAGGAAATTTGTTGCTTGTTCACATTTCCCATATACCTCAAGCATTTATTTATCGATTAAAGAAATACACATTATTTCGAACTACTCGGTACTGACACGAACATAGAAAGTCGTTTCTTTCGGGAATTATGAGAAAAATCCACAGGAAAAAAAAATTCTTCCATAATTACATTTTATTCCTGAATTTGAAAGATGATATGTATTGGCCTCTTAGATGGAGATGAGAATGGCAGTATCAATTTGAATATTTCGATCGAAAAGTTTCGAATTACTTAGACCTACAGGAGATTGTTATGACTGGGAATGTTTTTGGCATGACTGGGTCAAATATTACTTTCCTTGAAATGAAAAACTTCTGAATTCCACAAGATTATTATAAAACAATAATGGATTTGAGTCTGGAATAATTTGTTCACTGAGTAAATGATAGTTTTAATCCTCTTTGAGCTCTATTAATCGAATTAGCGGATTTCGATGAATTTGAAGAATTTTTTACCTCAGTGAACCGTTCACTGAGTTCTGCTCACCTTCATCTAATATATAATAATATAAGGACCTATAAGATTGTCCATCTTACATCAGAAGATCATATCTAGAATACTTAATTTCGACAAATTTTCTCTTGAACTAAACTTTTCCCGGAAAATGAATTCACTATTCAGGCAAATAGGATATTCTGTTCTTCTTCTATTTCATACAAAATCAGTAGGTATTATTAGGTATATGACAGAATAAAGTTAATATTACTCAGTAATTTTGTCAATGCGAGACTGAAATATAATTAGTAATCAATTAATGTTCTGCTTTAATACAAATTTCAATTTGTCAGGCTGATTTCCTGTAGTTACATAGTCTTTGGCTACAAGCCTTGAACTATCTCTACTGAGATTAAAAAACCTATCAACATGTTCCTTAAGAAGGACGATGACTGGTTCGTCCTTTTTGGATATCAATTAATGATTTTCGGATCGATTGCAAACGAAATTTGGTATAGAATAATAAGTTAGTCACTGTGTCATTGTCCCCGTTGTATGATCGCTGGTACAAGATATGCTTCGAGGGGATTGCATCCGGGCTTATGCTTATACTCTGGTGTATTATGAATGAATTTTCAGCGGGTAAACATGTTAACACCTAAGCAAATGTTTGTTTGGAGCTGACAACAGATTTATGTCCTCATCGAATCTAGAATCAAGAGGTTGGCTTCTAGAGATTCGAAGATAACTCAATTCATGGGGAAAATCTTCATCAGTAATTTACTCCTCCAAATTTCGATTCGGAAACGTGAAAATTTATTTTATGAAAATGAAAAAAAAAAATCTTTGCCTTAAGAAGATCATATTAAAAACAATTATGAACCGTAGATGAATTAAAAGAACTGAAACTTTACCAGACGGACTGTAAAGATGAAATCAGATTTTGTCAGACTTACATCTTTGCCTTTGAATTTTGTATTAAGTTACTGAAAAAACCATGACCAGAAGGAAAAAGATTGGGACTCCCAGAGACATCAAATATCTCTTCTCTAAATTACAAAAGCTGATTTCATCTTTCCAGCCTACAAATTGAAGATGATATTCATTTCGATAATTACCATTTTCGATTCATTCGTTTAAAAAAGTGAACATTTTTGTCGGAACATCCAAAGAACACAGGTAACGAATTTGATAAAACTTTCGATAACAGAAAGAGCAATGTATAAACGGTACAAAGCGTGCTGAGAGATAAGAGTGTTGTCCAGAAATGGCATTCAGATTTTAATCGTATTGACACCATGATGTAATGAGCACAAATTGAATGCTACCTATGCACGATAAAAAATGAGAAACATCTTCCAGCGAGGACAGAAATTTAGTGTATCCTGGAGGATCTAGCTCTCTCCGCATGTTTATGCATGTTTTCCTGTACTAGGAGCTTTTTGATACAAAGAAGGACGAAAATTTAGACGTCATTTTTCTCGAAATCACATAATTGAATCCTCAAAAATTCAAAGACGAAGATTCTCAACCACGTAGTAAAGATCAACACATTCTACATGTTCATCTTGATCATTTTGAGCAAAATATTCTGTCTAGGATTCTGTTAAATAACCTATTTTAAATATATACTGCACAAAAATATCAACGCACATTCTGAAAATCTCAATTTTAATGAAAATTAACTCTACATTGTAGAGCCAAACACTTTAGATGTCTGACATATAAGGACCAAGGAATCAACATGAAAACAGCAGCAATCATTCACAAATCTATATGCAGACCAATACTTGAATATGGACATCCATTGTACGCAAATTGCAAAGAATCAGTAATGAAGATCTTGGAGGTAGCTGAAACAACATCCCTCAGAACAATAACAAAATTAAGGCACCCAAATAACCCACTATATAATCCTCCCAATCTTTGCTATACCAGACAACAAGGATAGAACCCATCGGAGAACGTATCAAAAAATTAAATAAGAACTTTATGGAGAGGCTAGAAAAATTAGAAGACATAAGTGAGCTGATGCACAACGATCCAATAGTACACCTGAGCAGAAAATTCCCAACTTGCACTTTACTACATAAACTTAAAAACTGTTGAATTCTAATATTGTTATCATTTTTTTTTTTTTTCCTAAAATAATTTAAATGCTATGTAGGCTGAAGGACTTAGGTCGATGGCCATTTGATAATGTCAATAAAGTACCGTTATCTATCTAACTCTACATTGACTTTATAACTTATTTTTTATGTTCTCTCGGGAAGGTTTCGAACGAAACCAGACACATTAAATGAAAGAAAATTCAGGATTTCACCGAATCTTATGTGAAAGAAGAGAAATGAACAATTTTCAAAATACTGAAATCCTGAGAAGTGATTTAACACTTGGTATTTCCCCCCTTGCGTTAATTATAGCTTGGCAACGACGGTTCATACTCAAAATGATTGATCTTAAAATGTTCTGATCTAATCCTTCCCAGATTTCTCCGAGTTGGATTGAGATCTGGACTTCTTGCTGGCCATTCCATTCGAGAGACCTCAACCTCTTCAAGGTACTCCTGAACGATACGAGCACAATGGGGTCTGGCATTATCTTCCATAAAAATGAAATTTTCACCAATGTATGGGGCAAATGGCACTACATGCTCTTCAAGAATGTTCCTTATATACTTATCAGCATAATCGATCCTCGCCCGAAACCAGTACTATTCAGGAAATTGCACTGAGCATATCTTTCATGTGGACGTCTGTATACAAGTTACCGTCGATTACAATGGTAGAGGCAGAATCTAGACTCTGTGAAGAGAACTTTTTCCCAATCGGCCTCTTCCCAATGGATGTGCTCTCTCGCAAAATCCAAACGCGCCCTTCGATGGGCTAGGGTAAGAGCTGGGCCTCTAGCCGCGACACGAGGCCTTAAATCATATTCTCTGAGGCGATTTCTTATTTTCTGAGTGCTAATTTGCACCCCATGAGTTTGATCGAGCTGATTTTGAAGGAGGCGAGCGGTTGCAAACCGTTGTCTCAACGAAGAAACTCTCAAGTAACGTTCTTGAATGGCAGTTGTTACCCGTGGTCTACCCTGTCCTGGTCTTCGGACATTCATACCTGTCTCCCTGAATCGTTGCAACATTCTAGACACACTTGTATGGAAAACTCCAAACCTTTCTGCAATTCTTGTGTATGTCCACCCTTCTCGCAAAACTACCGCTTGTACATTCCTCTTGGGTCAAATTGCGTGTTTCGCGTTGCATAGCGATCGAGTGTAGAAAACCAAACGAAAGAAAAACTATTGATCACTAGAATTGATCGAGAACAACTGATTTAAGAATGGAGCCAATAAATTCAAAAACTGATAATATCATCTTTCTTTATTCCTGCTGGGAAAAAAACATCTATATAGAAGAAAATCGTTGAAAGTGGATAACATTCTGATTGAAATAATTATCATTGAGAACACATTGAGATTTTCATAATGTGCGTTAATTTTTTTCAGTATTTTCTTATATGGGAAATTTTTCACGACTCTATTATCTGCTCGGTGAAGGTCGATTTAAGTTTGGACCTTAGACAAACAATTACAATTTGAAGGGAATGCTGCCCGACCCAATGACAAATGAAGATCCCTGGACGTTGGCCTGGAATACTCAGCTCAGATAACAATCAGATCGTTTCACAGAAATGAGTCTCGCTTCTTCCATATGCACATCATGGTATGTAAAATCGCAATTACATTATTCAAGAAACAATTGATGTTGGTGGTTTTTTGGGAATCGATGATCTCATTCCATCCGATAAGTCTATTGTTATCATGTTGGAAAAACTTGTTTCGTATTCTGAACCACCAACAGATACCTTATCGTGCAGAAATCTCAGCGAAAATCATTGCAGTTGATGCGTTTTCAAGGTGATCAATAACTCTTGTTTATGTTGACGGTCTTGCAGGTATACTGACCGATTTTTCCGCTTTCAAGATAACAGTATAACTGAATTGAATCTTCAATGAGACTCGAAGATTTGATAACAATAACATCAAAATCGATTTAGACGTTCGTCGAAGTTCAACTGTGCAACCTACTTAGGAAGCACATTGTATGTAGAAACTATAGATAACCAGAAGTGAAATTTGTCGATTGTTGCTAATTTCACCGGTCACTCGAGATAAGAATCGACAGAAATGCAGTGGTGAACAAAAACCGACACAAATGTATGCATTGTTCATTTCTTGATTTGCTCGGGTCTCATCCACACGGTAAAATTTAGACGATCTTTCTTCATTCCTCGAAGAACTGAGTCATTTGGGAAAAGCAAGTCCAGCTTCTGGTCAAAATTTTATATTCAAGTTCGAAACAAATCATAATGATAATCAGGGACCAACAAGAAACAGTCAAGAACATTTTTAAGTAAACAATTGAATTTCTCTACATTCTTAAGGTTTCAATTCTTCTTGTGATAGGATTCTGACGAAACTCTGCACAAACCTTCGTTCGTACAAAAAAGAATGTGAAAATGACTTCAAGGAGTAGAATTCATATAACTAGACTTCATACATGGTTCAAGAATTCTAGACAAAACCTGTACAATATTCAATTTCGAGTGTCTTAGGGCCGGTTTCCGAAGTCTTTTTAACGGTAGTTTATCTATTCGATAACTTTGACGGATGGATTAACTGGTGATTTCTGTTTCTGAACACCCCTGCTAAAGTTATCCATTCGATAAACTCAGTTTATTTTGACGAGGCGATTTTGGCAGTTTATTTATTCGATAACTAACTGGCGCATGGGCAAATATGTAATGTTGGATTTCGAACCTCACTTTTGCTGCAAGTTTTGTTTTGAGATTACTCTGATTTGCTGTTTTGGTTTACAAAAATGTATGTAAACATAATATATTGCTGTGGAATGATGAAATATATAGGAAGAATTATGATCTAGTTTCAAGTTGCAGCGATCATCAGATGAGACAATGCATCATGAACAATATTTCTGCAACCAGATTCGTAGATCGAAATGTTTACAGTAACAGATGATTAATTTGAAAATAGATACGGGTTCAACAAGCAAAAATCAATCAGTTCGTGATGAATATAAATCGCAGGCAAAATACAACAGAACTTATATCAAGACAAGAAATACAATAGTTGAAACAAAAGGCATTTGGTATGTGGAAACTAAGTCAGAAGTTAGATTGTGTTATATATACCAGCCAGAGCAGTGCTTCACGATACAGCTTTGAAAATACAGATTATCTAGGAACATCAAGGTACATCTTCTGTAACAACGGATAATGAAATTCCTAGTTCGATCAAGGAAAATAATCTTCGGAGAACAACTTTTACCCAGTATTTTAGGTGAGTAATAGCTAGAATGTAATTAATATCAACATGTTATACAATTTATCATTTATTTTTGATTTGTTGACATATTTACTTTCGAAGTTTGAAATTCTGAGTTGTAACGTTGAAATTCTATTGTTTTTAATCGCAGCTCAACATTTTGCAATTGCACTTCAATCTTTTTCAGTGATATGTCCAATTGCAATAACTCTTGAGTTTCCATTCATTAAATTATTCACAATTTGACAATTTTATGAATAATTTTCTTTTTTTTTTCAGTTAGAGACATCTGCCTCTTGAAGCTGATTGGAATTGGGATAGCATAACCCGTACCTTCGATTGAGACAGATCATTTACATTGTCAGCTTCTTCGATTATGGTCACACACCAGGTTCACATTGCTGCCCTTTGTTATCTACATCTTCAATTATGGTTGCTTCCTCAATGCACCCAAGATTCAAAATCTTACTGTGTAAAACTGGTGGCACAACTTGTACAACTTGGGCTTGAAGTTTTTGTTTACTCCCTTTTCTTTTACGTGTAATTTGAATTAGTAAAGATTTCTCACATTGAGCTCTTATATCTTATATTATTATTAAATTTGAAAATTTTCTCAATAAATTGTATTTCATTTACCTGTTACATAATAAGGGGACCTCTACATCATTGAACAAAGATTCATATAAATATATATGTATAAACTTATATTGAATAAGTGCTATCTCATTATTTAAAAAATAATCCTATAGGTCAGAGGTGCCCAAACTTTCGACCTCTGAGATCTACTTGTGTTCAAACATATTCCTTGCGAGTGACTGTAAGGTAGAGTTTACGAGGGAGAAATAAAACATTTTAGCAGTAAATTAATAAGTACTTTGAATTTAAACGTTACAAATAAAACACAATGTTCACGCTGAATTATGTTTTTGGGCGGATACTTTGCACTGCATTTTTTCATTAAGATAATAATACATTCAAAAATTATTTTTCTTGAGTTTATTTATCTCCGGGGCTTCTTAAACATCTTTCACGGTTGACGAGTTGACCTCTTGGCCACCTCTGCTATTATAGGTGGTTACTCATCTAATCATCCCTCATGATCCTCTTCCCCTTTTTCTAATTATCAATTATAGAATGTAGTTGCTTATTGTTTCTAGTTCTTAGGACCAATATCACAACTAGCATTAACCCGTCTAGTTATTTCCAACCATGCATCTGTCCTTTGATTCATCGTTGAAACCCCCCTTTTTTGTGCTCGATGATATTTGTGCACTCTTCGGCAAAATACAGAAAGCAACATTCTTTCACGCTCTATAAAATTCTCGCTACGTTTTAATACTTTCTACATTAAAAAAAACTTTTTTTGCTCCAAAAAAAATTCATTCAACACTATCAAAACAGATATTATGTAAAAACTTGATAATCTGTATAGAAAACTTCCTCAATATGAATTTCAGAAGTGGAGTAGGAGTGGAGTTTCGAATAATGTTTTCAAAATTTATCGTTAAAATATGAATTTGCACGTGGCGACATCTGTTGAGCTAGAAACAAACTTGTGATCCAGTCGATAATCATCAGTTATCTATTCGATAGTTAACGGACGACAGAAAAATACTTCAGAAACGCAGTTAGGTTTAACTAGAGTTTATCGGTTGGTTAAAGTTATCGAATCGTTTACTATTGGAAGGTTAACTCAAGACCTCGGAAACCGGCCATTAATGGTGCTGCAATGAAAGTGTCCGAGCTTAAAGCTTAGAGAAAGCTTAATCTTCCATCGACATGGCGCTAATGGCTGTTGGTATATGATCTATCGTCAGAAACGATAAGGTCTTCAATATGAGTATATGGTGAAAAATGATCGTCTCCCATGTCTCCAATTATTATGGTCCTGACAACGCTAATCTGGAGGTAACTCGTTTTTTTTTTTAATAAGTAGGTAGTACTCTCGAGATGATCCCCAGTTTGATCTTTATCAGGGAAAGTTGACCCATATATCAGGCTAGTTGGTGTAACGGGCACACGTACGTAGTTTTTTTTTCTAGAGGCACTACGTGCGAGCGTTAGAACCCGTGTGTAAACACCATTATAGACACTTTTTTCACCTGTAGGTGTACCTCGAACACTAGGTAAATATACGAACACATTACGTTTAATTTGGATGAACTCGAGTTGAGTTTAGATGCCTTAAAAAATTCGTACCACTCAACTTCGGTGAGTCAGCAGAAGGTTTTATTGTTTGAGGGTCATCAGAGCTGAATCTTTACCTCAAAGCATTTCTCGAAGATCTTCAAAACGGCAGTGGTCAATGGGGGCCAAATCTGGAGAATAAAGTGGACGACGAAGCAATCCGTAGCCCAATTCATACACTTTTGCCATGGTATCATCGAATCCTATTAAAAAGGACCGCTTCTTTGTTTTTATCTTATTCAAGATTACTGGAGTCCAAAAAACAATTTTATCCTTTCAATTCGGTTAAGTTTGAGAAAAATATAGGCTGTTAAAAATCCATAAGAAATGTAATTTGCAGTTTTATCCCGCAGAGAATTTGGGGTTTTATTGATGTGATTAATCTTCTTCGAGCACAAAATTACACCTTTATCTTTTTTCATTACGATCACAATATATTCCAAGAATATACCAGAAATTGTAGACACCCATATTTCATACTTTGTGGATATTTTGAGGCGAAATTTTAAGGTCATCTTTGGTTAACACGAAAGACAAATTTTGTCTATATTATGTTTTTTCATTGCAGAAATTCGATCTGTTGAATGTGAGATTCAATCATGAAAAAAATCAATGAACTCTGATATTTATCCCTGAAATTCTTCTTGATAACGTGGAAAGTTACACTGTCATCTTCGGAATCATGAAAAAATCAACGCTTTCAAAGTTCAAAGACGAATGTCGCACTATCCTTTTCATATCGCTAATGACTGGTGACAAGTGAAAAAGAAACTTACATTTATGTTCGAATATCCGAAAGTCCTTCTGGTATTTCATACTTGACACATCATAAAAGTCAAAAACGGCACATGAATTCTTCAACAACACAAAAAGGGAGATCAACGCGACCTTCACCAGATGGAAAATCTATCGAAACTGCATTTGAAATAACTAAATTCTTTCGAATACTGACTACTTTTTACAGATGACTGCGACTGAGTCATCGAAATAAATGGGAGTTACATAATTTGAAGATGTGCTGGAAATTTGTTCGTTATACAGGTGGCTTTTATGTTCTACGTCAATAAACTGACAGAAAAGAGAAAAGAAACATAATTAAAAAAAATTTGTTAGTAGACAAAGAGTGTCGACAATCGAATCTCTTGATTAGTTTACTAGGTTTTGAAAAAAGGTTAATTTTCTGAACCGAATGAATGAGTCCTTGTGTGGAGAAGAAAAAAATTCTGTATATTTCGTGTACTTTCAATAGCAAAAATTCTTTTTTTATATTACTGGGTTTACTTTTTTCTGTTAGTATATGAACCAAGAACTTGTTTCAAGGTATCTATCAAAGATGAATACCTACCTAAGCATATGTAAAGATTTATTTTTATTCGTCTTCATTTTGGATGGAAGTTTTATTTAGTAAAGTTCGCGTCGGTATTTCTATTCCTATTGTTGAAGAATGTGCCGTTTTGACTTTTATGTGTGTAGTGGAAACCCCCAAAAGGACTTTCGGATATTCCAAAAATATTCAGTTTTTTTTCCACCCAACATTAACAAAATAAAATGAATAGTGTAAAGGTCGTCATTGAATTTTCAATACTTTATTTTTTACATGATTTCGATCATAATTTTCTACGTAATCAAAAAGACCTTTAGGGATCAATATCAAATTCCAAGAGTGCCTATTTATACTAATTCGATTTCAATGACTCCACAAGAATTTCCCATTTCCTTGAATCTCCAATTGAAATGAATTTTATGAAATTATTTCATCTACGAGTTTCGGTCTCTTAAACTAAACTAAACTGCTCTTGCGAAGCAGTCTATAGTACCTACGTACACGAAATAGTTTTTGGTTTTTGCTCTATAAATTATTACATGTACGCAAAGAACTTCATTTGTTGGATGCTTGCATAGTGAAAACATTTCGAATAATTCATTATATAATCCGAAAATTTCTCGTCATTTCAATGCTGCAAGAAAACAGAAGCATAATTTATAAGATTCCAGTGAGATAATGAGCCATGGGACAATTGAAACTATTTTCATCCATCTTGAGTAGAAATGCCTTCCTGGCCTACAGGTGCGAAGTTTCTACTCATTTACATCAATACAAACACGATATGCCTGAAATTTATTAGCCTGTTTACACTGTTACAGAACCGTATCGTGCTTGTTACCAAAGAAAAGCTGCTCGCTTCAATAATAATCTTCTTCATGAAGTTATATCTGGTGCTTGGTCCTCTTGGTTGTATCATAAATTCGATTTTCGTCATGGTTGTTATTTTGCTCTTGCTGCACCAGATATGTAAGGAGTAAGAGATGTACAATTTGGTTGCATGCCAAACTGTCATCACTTCTTCGAGGCAGTTACTGAAGGTCATAATGGAAATATCGAACGAAACTAAAATCCTCGAACTTGTTTATTGTCCTAAATTTCCCGAGCAACTGACAGGTTGCACAAGAATTCAATACGATGTTAAATTTACATTGAAGTGATTCGAAATGTGAGTACAGTCCTGATTTGCAAGATCCATTGTCGCGATATCGTAGGTTCCTTGTTCTCAGATCCGAGATACGGGAAATAAAATGATTATAAGGTTCGCACAAATCGGCTACTGTTTGTCAATTGCTAATCATTTCATCATTTTTATGGTGAGCGATCATAGCTTTCTAGATTGCACAGTCTTATCGATAGAGTAACCCCCAAAACCACAATTGTCCTAGAATAATTAACAGAACCTCACCGCAAATTTTAAGCAAAAACTTATTTGTTTGCATAATTATCTGAAATTTGAAATAAGCACATCAGATATTTCGAAAAGGGCGAGAAAGTTGATTGATTTTACTCAGATTCAGGTGTTACTTCATTAAACTGTGTTGTATTTAGAAGAGACCTGAGAATATATTTGGATCATTAAAAAATAATAATATACATGTGATCCCGCCATTTCTTCTGGAAAATTATGAATGCCGATATTATTGCATTGGCTTTCTATTGTGCTGATTTTCCCACTATAAAAAGCATCAGGAATATACATTAAACTAGATTCCTCTCTGAATTTCGAAGCTGATTTTAGTGTTTGTTGAAACCAGAAATATATATGTCCCAAATTGATGCAGAACGGAGGTTATTCATG
Source organism: Hippodamia convergens (assembly GCA_038502775.1). Classification (NCBI taxonomy): domain Eukaryota; kingdom Metazoa; phylum Arthropoda; class Insecta; order Coleoptera; family Coccinellidae; genus Hippodamia; species Hippodamia convergens. Next base: position 15,457,383 of record CM076613.1, read on the forward strand.
AAAATTGCTACTGAAACTATCAGAACTAGCTCTTTCGTACATTGTTCTTCCCATATTCGTCTATAGTCTACAAACTTGATTTTCTGGAAAAATTCCATTCTTTCCCGATTCATTTCTACTCCTTCAAATCAGAAAATTAGATTTCCAGATTGAAATTTCTGGTCCAGAATGGAACAAAAGCATTGAGGAGATATGGTAATCTGGATGGAATGCTTGCAATGTTTTCAACGAAGGTTCTAATTTCTATTCCTTCTGAAAGAGGTTTCGGATTCGAACTTCCATAAAATTTATTTATCCGAAAGTTACAATATATTTTCTTCAAGATTGGCAGTTTCAACCCCTATTGTCATTCAAGATTGCTGAAGCAATCACCAGGGGCAAAATTGCGATGAAAAGATGTTCCGTTCCACTTAATGATTGAAGTTTTTTTTTTCATTTTTGTGACGGTTTTTTTTAGGATTTTCTCTCCCATTCTCTGAAACAAGAAACAAGCTTCTTGCGTAAAACTTGAGCACTAATTTGTCAGGGGCCAAATCTCTTCAAACAATTGTTGCCTAACAAAGAAAAAAGAGAAAACACTTCGAACGCTAATGCTGTGCAACGTTTCGGAGTCTTAATCAAATTTCTTCGTCAGACAATTTCTGGATTTGATCAAACTTTTTTCTTCCATTATTTGAATTTTTTTATTGTTTCTTGTTTTGAAGACAAGGAGAGAAAACCCTAAAACTTTCACAAGAATGCATAGACCTCCCATGAAATATTTGAATAGATATCTTTTATTTCATGGTTTCAACCAAAAGAGACAATAATTCACAAAAAAAGCTATTCGTTGCCGGTGAAGGCAAAATCAAATAACTCATCATCGTCTCAGCAGTTCAGAGGAAGGTGCTTACTCAACATAATCGGCTCGATAATCGGAGGAAATTAAGTAGAAACATTTTTCGTAGACAGGAGGCCACAATGATCGAAATGTATAAAAGATGATGAAGCTACCTCATAATCCAGATATTACGGCAGCATATTTATCCATAATTGGTCTTCCTCAGAACATCAGTACAGTGACAAATAATGAGTGATGAACTCAACCATGATTTCTCTTTTCTCGAGTTGCTTGACGGTAAAATAATTAATGGGTTGATACAGTGAAAATCACTTGAAGTTTCTACCCTTATTGCCATTCAAGATTGCTGGAGCAGTTGTCATTACCAGGGGACAAATTGCAATAACAAGATGTTCAGTTTCATTCAATAATTGGCCTCTATCTCTATTTCTGGTTTCAACCGAAGAAGACAACCCACAATGAGAGCTATTCGTTGCCGGTGAAGACAAAATCAAACCACTCACAATCATCTCAGCAGTTCAGAGGAAGGTGCTTACTTAACTTTCTCGGAGGAAATTAAGTAGAAATATTTTTCGTAGACATGAGGCCAAAATGATCGAGATGTATAAAAGATGATGAAGCTACCTCATAATTTAGATATTACGCCAGCATATTCACCCATAATTGGTCCTCCTCAGTACATCAGTACAGTGACAAATAATGAGTGATAAACTCAACCATGTTTTCTCTTTCTCGAGTTGCTAGACGGTAAAATAATTAATGGGCTGATTCAGTGAAAACCAATAGAAGTTTCAACCCTATTGCCATTTAAGATTGCCGAAACAGTTGTCATTACCAAACAAATTGCAATAACAAGATGTTCAGTTTCATTCAATAATTGGCCTCTATCGGTGTTCACTCTATTTTGGCACAATAAGAGCTATTCGTTGCCGGTGAAGACAAAATCAAACCACTCACAATAATCTCAGCAGTTTAGAGGAAGGTGCTTACTTAACAATCTCGGAGGAAATTAAGTAGAAACATTTTTCGTAGACCAGGAGGCCACAATGATCGAGATGTATAAAAGATGATGAAGCTACCTCATAATCTTGATATTACGCCAGCATATTCACCCATAATTGATCCTCCTCAGTTAATCAGTTCAGTGCAAATAATGAGTGATGAACTCAACCATGTTTTCTATTTCTCGGGTTGCTAGACGGTAAAATAATTAATGGGTTGATACAGTGAAAACCACTCGAAGTTTCTACCTTATTGCCATTCAAGATTGCTGGAGCAGTTGTCATTACCAGGGGACAAATTGCAATAACAAGATGTTTGCTTTCATTTAATAATTGGCAACTATCGGTGTTCAAGCTATTTCTGGTTTCAAACGAAGAAGACAACCCACAATAAGAGCTATTCGTTGCCGGTGAAGGCAAAATCAAACCACTCACAATCATCTCAGCAGTTCAGAGCAAGGTACTTACTTAACATTCTCGGAGGAAATTAAGCAGAAACATTTTTCGTAGACAGAAGGCCACAATGATCGAGATGTATAAAAGATGATGAAGCTACTCCATAATCTTGATATTACGCCAGAATATTTACCCATAATTGATCCTCCTCAGTACATCAGTACAGTGACAAAGAATGAGTGATAAACTCAACCATGTTTTCTCTTTCTCGAGTTGCTAGACGGTAAAATAATTAATGGATTGATTCAGTGAAAACCAATAGAAGTTTCAACCCCTATTGCCATTTAAGATTGCTGAAGAAGATGTCATTACTAGGGGACAAATTGCAATAACAAGATGTTCAGTTTCATTTAATAATTGACCTGTATCGGTGTGAACTCTATTTCTGGTTTCAACCGAAAAAAAAATCCTCAATAAGAGCTATTCTTTGCCGGTGAAGGAAAATTAAACAACTCATTATCATCTCAGCAGTTCAGAGGAAGGTGCTCACTTAAGATTCTCGAAGGAAATTAAGTAGAAACATTTTTCGTTGACAAGAGGCCACAATGATCGAGGTGAGATGTATAAAAGATGATGCAGCTACCTCATAATCTTGACATTACGCCAGCATATTAACCCATAATTGGTCTTCCTCAGTACATCAGTACAGTGACAAATAATGAGTGATGAACTCAACCATGTTTTCTCTTTCTCGAGTTGCTAGACGGTAAAATAATTAATGGGTTGATTCAATAGAAACCACTTAAAGTTTCAACCCCTATTGCCATTTAAGATTGCTGAAACAGTTGTCATTACCAGGGGACAAACTGCAATAACAAGAGGTTCACGTTCATTTAATAATTGACCTGTATCGGTGTGAACCCTATTTCTTGTTTCAACCGAAAAAAAAAATCCTCAATAAGAGCTATTCTTTGCCGGTGAAGAAAAATTAAACAACTCATCATCATCTCAGCAGTTCAGAGGAAGGTTACTTAAGATTCTCGAAGGAAATTAAGTAGAAACATTTTTCGTAGACAGGAGGCCACAATGATCGAGGTGAGATGTATAAAAGATGATGAAGCTGCCTCATAATCTTGATGTTACGCCAGCATATTTACCCATAATTGGTCCTCCTGAGTACATCAGTACAGTGACAAATAATGAGTGATGAACTCAACTATGTTTTCTCTTTCTCGAGTTCCTAGACGGTAGAATAATTAATGGGCTGATTCAGCTGATGCAAATCTGTTTGTCTTCAACTGTTAGATTCCAACAACTAATTATGCTACAAAAACAACAAATAACGCCGGTGTGTATGGAAATTGCTACAGGGCATCCCAGTGATGCCCCCAGGTCAATGAATTGCCACTGGAGAAGCAGCGTACATGAAAGTGGCTTGATGCGTTACTATTGACGTATTATTTCATTTAGCACATTACAACGGTAGCTGATAGATAATAAAAGAATCGCTTTCTTTGGTGAATCCCATCACGAACTAAACGTGTTCAAATGAACAAATAGATGTTCGTTTTCTTTCGGATGTTGAACACCAAGTATGAAAACAGCATAAACCTAGGGAAACCCTATTTATAGAAGAGAAAGAGAGGACTCATGTCTGACCACAACAGGCACATTACATGTCTGCTCTTCAAGACTTCTTGTTACGTAACAAGTCTTTTGAAAGCCCCTGAGTGCCGCATGCATATTCAGTATAAACTCAAGAATAAAATTGACGGTTCACTGGTTCAGAAATAGCTCTGGAGATGTATGCCAGGTGTAAAAAAAGAAGTTCACATTTGCTTTACATTCCAAAACTATTATCTAAAACGGAACGTGTACGTACAAGATGCAAGGGACTGTCGATATGGAAACGATAGATACGAATTTCTGGGACAAAGATACGGCGTCGTTGCAACTTTTAAATCATCTTATCGGCGTGCGGAGATATGTTTACATTCTACATGTCAAAATGTTTGTAAATTTTTGAGCATTGTTATTTTCTCACGTTTAACTGCCAGTGCTTTTTCCTCATTAGACATATTACAATGGCGTGTTGCGATCATAATGAATTGTTTGTTGGTTCACGGCTTTGACAAACAACTGAAACAGGTTTATCGGAACTGCTAGTTTATTGGCGACTTGAAACACCTCCGCTTGTGTTGAGAATGCTCATTTTCAGGTTCGAAAAGGTCTTAAATTCCGTCGAGACCCACCACCAAATTCATCAATCTCATATTGGTCTCTTTTTCAGTGTTCTTTCAACAATAACAAATACTAGTAATTTTTATTCTCCCAGAAAAATATCCAAGTCATCCCATCTAGAAATCTACACTCGTGCATTTTTTCTATTCCTCGATATGCGCTTCAAAAGAAGTTCGAAATTGCCAAAAAAACATCAGTCAGTTTTTATTTGAACGCTATGAAATATGAGCCCTTTTTACTATTAATGATAATTATAGAGGTGGTAGCTACCAGAAGAAACTGTTATTCTGCTGAAGGCAATACCAGTATAAACAGGGTGTTCGTTCTCAGACAAGCCACCCCGTATATTTCTTATCCCATGGAGATTGGAATAATTTCCCGAAACATGTAGAATGATTTTGTTTGAGGACATCTTTTGAGGTAAGAGGGGCTCTTCAACCCCTCAAAATTGATAAGGAAGATGGGTAGAATGATACTTCACTTTAAAGATTTAGGAAGCCTCTTACAACAGTGCATAAAAAACGTTATTTTAATGAACTGTTTTCGCAAAAGCTTAGTCTTTTTAAGAGTAGAAATGAAAAATTATCACTAGAATTATAATTATTATTAGTAATTATGAAAATACCACATGATATTGCAAGGAATCGACATTCGTGGATTGATAACAGGTTAAAAACATTCATAAGATTTTCAAGGATTGGACCGGGTCACTTCATGCTCACTCGCGGCACTTTACCATGTAAATGATTGGTTTGTACTGTCCCGAGGTACAATAAGTTATGTGTTCTGGGGTATAAATTCCTGCCATGATAACTTGAATTAAGAGTGATACTTAAAGACAAAAATTATAGGATTTCTGTTAAAATACGGTATTGTAAATGCGTATTATTATTACTTATTGAACTAACTCAATGCAATCACTTATCTTGAAATAAATGAACAAAATCGAATATCACAACGGGTAATAAAAAATAGTTAGCACCTATAAAAACACAATCGCGGATAGGAATCAAAATGGCCAATTTAATCATGAAATTTTTCATGTTATACGAAGAGAGATGCTGAGCCCTGTGGTCATGATTGTGCTAAGGTAAAATACATACTCTACTAGGCGCAGAAGTAAAGGAAGAAATGAGTGAGAATTTTAAATAAATGAATGAAAAAGGACCAAGCTTACTATTGGTTTGTTGAGGCTCAAATATTATTTATGATCAGCCAGGAGATTCCATAGTAATGAACATATTGAAGCCAGTATAATGAAAAAATTAATCCCATTGAAATAGAAGAAACAGAGGAATTGAACTGATGGTAGAGAGATAATGATAAAGATTCAAATATTTATACGCTGCTTTCAAAAAGAGTATAACTTGGGGCAATCGTTCAATTGGAAGTGTTTTAGTGAAGAGAAAACTCACAAAGAATTCTTCCAAGAAGCTGCAGATGAAATAATTGCATCTAGAAAAACTTTAACAAACTTGAACAAAGCGATAACAATATGTATATCGATCTGATCTTCATATTTCAACGGTTTTTATGGTTCATCATTTAATTTTGATAGAATTTTTTTACTTGATTCGTTTGGGCGCTATTATATTCTGATTAATTTAGGGAAATGATGAAAAAATCTCGCTGATTCTTCTAAAGTACTTTAAATTCTTTTTCATATTCACAATCATCAGCAGTGGGGATATGGTAAAAAAAAGTTTCAGAAACACAATCGTAAACCTACTCATAAAAAATGAATTGACTAAGATTTCATGGACTTCGGTTTCTATCTCCTGGACTCAACAAAGGATTTGGCCTTCTAATATCAGCTTTCCCCTCTTTCAAGTAATTCCAAATTAAAATCTTTTTCATTTTCATCTTGTAACAGCTAAGAATAATTCTTGAAACAAGTTGCTTCTGGCTTATAATGCAGAGCTCTATGCTTCAATAAGCATTAATATTGTATTTTTCGATGGTACATTTAGCCGCTTTAATTCTAGAATTATACAACTTCTGGGATTCATGTACGATTCATCCACATCTGTCGTAGGGGGGGTCAACATCCCCTGAACATTGGTTGCAATATAATTAATGATTACAACATCATATGGCCTGATATTTCGTATATACTTCAACTGGCAGATGCTTGCAAGACTGCCAAGTACCTGATGTCACCAACATTTGACTTATAATTGCCAGTCACATGAAAATTTGAAGAAATGAGTGGTTTGGACATTTGAGATGGTGGTATTGGGGAATTTGTCCCATGCCGAACATCGATATTAACATCTTCGCCTTTTGTAGGTTCGAAAAATATCCTCTCAAATTTTACTTTTTAAACAAAATTTAAAGTTTAAAGTAACACAGTTTATTTGATTAATTTATTATGTATCGAAAAAGCCACATCTTAAATAGTTAAGGACAAACTTGAATTGCAAAATGATGCCAACATTTGTTAGAGCATGTGTGATCGATGGACTATAATAAAATTCATTTAATTTATAGTTTCGGACTGTTCGATCGAACAAATTTATTTTCAAAGGTTTGTGATAGGAGTATTGTCAATTAAATTGTTTATTCTCATTGAGTTATTCTGGAGGTTATTCTCGTCAAAAGGAAATAAAATATTAATTTATTTTCTCGAAAAATCAATCTGAACAAGAAATTATAAGAACAATATTGTTTCTGATAATATTGTGTACCTATGTAGGTTGAAAAATTTGAAAGTCACCTTGCTTTTTTAACAAACCTCATACATCCAGCCGTTTTTTTCGCTGTAGGTAATATTCGGCAGATAGGAGGCAAATAATCCGAACCATTTATTATTTGAATACTTTATCAATTGTATTCTTATCGGGAGTGCAAAGTCAAATTTTGGCATTATGATAAGATGATGTAAATAAAACATAATTTGTGTAGCCAATGAACTTTATCTCAGTCTCAAAGTTATCTGATACTCACATCTTTTCCTTCAGTTATCATTCAATAAAAAAAATTATCAATTGGGATTCGCGGGTTTTCGCAGTCGTTCGAGATTCCACAATACTTCTGAAAGCTTTCAACCCCAACTTAACTGTTATCACTTGAAGGATTTATGACAACGAAAAATTCATTATGTTTAGGGTGATCACATCCCCTTAATACAGATATGATCTTTCGATCGTCTCTATACGCTTTTTCACGAGGGGTGTACAACAATGTTAACATCCCATCATGATAATGAATCTATACATTATCCTTTCTCCCTCAACAGGATATCTGATTGTAAGTTGAAGTTTTTAAAAGTGAACAAACAAAATTATTAATTTTTCATTTCTGATGTTCTTCCAGAGGTTCTTGATAGATAAATCAACTACAAAAGAGTTGAACCAGGTTATTATTATGAATAAAGATTGGGTAGAATGATTTCATTCCAACATAGCTATATATTTTATTATCTGCCAATTCAACGCAAGATTGAATACCAATGTTTTCGAGAATTCATCTAATTTCCTCTCCACAATACCTGCTTCATGCAATTTTCACAAGCTGTGAAATCATTCAGGGTAGAAAGTATTACATATTCATAGGGTAAATTGTGGTGGACGTTGAAAAGGCCTATGTGCACTGCGGGAAATGTTAAAAGGTTAATTAAAACATCGGATGTAGATGTTGGGAAGCTGTCAGAGACGTTAATAACCATCATTGAAGAACCAGACATGCCGGCATAGAAATCGCCGAACAATCAACACTGTCAAAGTCAATAAACGAACTAGAAGAAATCGAACAGCTCCATCAAATCAGTCTTCAATCGCCGATAAGGTTAAAATCATCACTTAGGACGACAGGTTAATTTTTCAGGATAACTGCAGCTGACCCATTTGACAAACTGTTAGAATTGAAAGTATCAAGTAGCTTCTTCCCCCTGCTGGGGTAGATCAGACCACCAGAAATACCTATATTTTAATGAGTCTCTCCATCATTTCATGTGGTGATTTATAATGGTCAACCATCATTTCTTCCCCTGTATCTTGATGACGACTCATCTTACTGAAAGTGACAAATTCAACTGTTTATACATCTAAAACCCCATATGGCATTTTATCTAACACCATAATTCATGGTGTCTTTTGCTTACAAAACTGACAGGTTATCTCATTCCCCTGATCGATCAACTTAATAACTGTAGCGAAGTCGGATAGCAAGCTGAACAAACTAGCTACCATATCGAACCTTTTTGTAAAAGCTCATTCGATATCATTTATATTAAATCATTTAAATACATCTCGATGAACTTTAGGGGTTCAAAAAAACTTAATGTACCATATCCATCAAGAATATCTCATTATTAGTATAAGTGTCAAGTGAAAATTCTTATCTATTCACAAATTAGAGATATTAGGCCTTAAATCCTCTGGATAACAGTGATAAGAAAGTGTTAGCGTCTCAGAGAGATTTGGATTGACAGCATCATTCAACTGAAGTTCGATCATCCTGAAACTTATTTGGTTTTCACTCCCGATCTCTGCAACAAACTCAATCAAAACATTTTTAAATAGCGGAAATGCTTTAATGCAAATTCGTAGAGTTATTTGTTACGAGCAAATCTGTTTGCAAAATTTGTGTCCTAACAATAAACGAACAGTAAACATAAAACGTGTTTTCAAAATCTGTAGAAGACTTCTCCATCAGATAAACTTTAAAACTTTTCAAAATCCTTAATTTCTCGAATCTGAAATCTGACAGGAGTTGTTTTAATAATTTGTTCATATTTTTTCGAACTATTCTGCCCCTACAAAAAAATAATGCAAGCATAATGAAGAAGCATTTCCATTATTTGAAATTTTGATTTTGATTTTTGAATTCACAGGAAGAGAAAAAAAATTTTAAAAAATTGTATGTTTCCTGACTCACAGTGATTTACTTTGCAAGTCCCTACTTCACAAACTCTTTACCTTAGTCACAATATACTGCATCACAAGAGTTAGGGATATCGTATTCAGTCATTTTGAAAATTATGTAATCTTTGAAAAAAATCGCTGAACAATCATCAATAAAACTCAATATCAACTTGAATCAATCTAATCAAAATCAGTATGAGACATTTCGTCAATCTGGTCTCCTTTTTTCTGAAGTTTGGTTCTTTGCATATGCTTCATGAATGTTCTTATTCTGAAATGGAATCAGTTTATCAACGGCTTCAATTTGAAACGAGTTTTTTGAAAATGCCAAGACGTAAATAACAAACGCTGAGGCTAATAGGACTATCGAAAATGCAACAGGGTGGCCTAACTAAGGTTGTTCTAGCGGAAAGGTTCCAAGTCAGCCAAAGTGTGATATCTCGACTTTGGAATAGGTTCAGGGTGACAGGTTCCGTGTTGAAAAGACCAAGCCTTGGTGGGCGACGAAAAGCAACACTTGCTCAAGATCGTTTCATTACCGTTTCGGCGAGAAGAAAGCCTACATCTACGTGTAGAATGCTACGGAATACTTTTCAAAATGCAAATGGGGTCCAAGTTTCCATCGAAACCAGCAGACGACGTCTGAGAGAGGTGAATCTAGGTTCTAGACGTCTATTAAGAGGAGTTCCATTAACACGTGAACGTAAGCGTCATAGACTGGTATGGGCATGGCAACATATCAATTGGAACGATCAATGGCATAGTGTCTTTTTCACTGATGAATCCAGATATGGACAATCTTCAGATTCTCGAAGAATAAGGGTATGGACAATCCCACATACTCCGTAATCGCTATGTCCAAGAAGTCCATCCATTTCGAGGGAGTAGTGTTATGGTATGGGCCGGGATATGTTTCAACAGGCGTATTTGTCCTGGAAATATGGCCGCCTCACACTATAGGAAACATGTCATTCAGAATGTTTTGCCGAATTTTCACGCCGCTATTGGTGAAACTTTTCAATTTATAGACGATATCGTTAGAACGCACCGTGCAGCCATAGTTGAAAATGCGCGCGAGGAGCTTGGTATTCAACATTTACCAATACCTCCGCACTCACCAGTTGAGAAGATTAGATAATCATAAACCTACAAACAGAATCTTAAATGATATGAGAGAGCTTATGCCCTGTTCATGGAGCCAAATTCCTCAAGAAATGTTCAACAATCTCGCTGTTATTGGTGCCCGTGGAGGCCTTACATTGTTTTGATAGTCTTGAAATGCTTGAATTCTCTGGGAATAAAATTTCGTTATTTTACTCAATTTTTCTCAACCACCCTGTATGAGCTGCAGACCTACAGGCTCAAATTAATGTTATTTCCTGTAACTTGAAATCATATTAATATGAATTTTCATCACAAAAATCTCATTTAAACTATATGTTTTTGCAATTTATGTCAATATCCCTGACTCATGTGGAACAGTCTATGTGACTTGACTGTTCAGTTAATATAAAAACTATTGTAGAACAGAAGAGTTATGAACAGCGAATGAATTTGTCACATTATGCTCACGTAGCAGTGTAGAAAAGGCAATGTCACATATTTTGACTAAGATGTAGAGTTTGTGGGGACTTGTAAAGTTAGTGTAGAGTGAACAGCTTGGCTCTACATGAGATATGATAACTTTTTGACAATCTGAGAAATGCGGTCTCGTCTTAACAAAACTTCACATGAAAATGTTTGTGCTGTTTTAAAGAAATAGGTCAACCTAAAACCTTCAACATTATGACTAGCTCGTAGGTATAGCTACTTCATACGAATCTGTTGATAATTGATAATATTTTGCCTATGCGGGCGATTGAAATGAACGTGCAGAAGTGCGGTAATTTAACACTGGCCAGAATAAATTACAGGTGATTACGAAGAACTCACAAAACCTGATTGCGGCTGAACAGAACAACAGCGGCTTTTATGTTTCCGCGTCCGGAGTGGAAAATCGCAAACACGTGAAAACCCTTTTTTTATTTTTAATCGCCATCATAATAATTCGGGGGATATGTCAGAGAGCAGTTCAAGTGTTAACGAAGACGGGCCCGACGAGATTGTATTCGATTAAAACTTTCATTCTTTTCGGTCAAGAGGGATCATGGGTGTTGATGGCGAAAGAATACGACATGCCGTGCGTTAAATGAAGAATGCACCGGCCGGCCAGTGGCGGATTTCCAGGGGATCGAAACAAAGATTTCGTCAACAATATGCTATCATTTTTATAATTGATGCTTAACTGATTTTCCTGTGAGGATTTCTACTAGAACTATGAGATCTTCATCAACATCTTGATGCCAGTTTTTCAAAAAATTCGCAGTCAAACTTACACTATGGAATAGATAAAAGGGTCCCCAGATTGAAGTCGCGTAAACCTTTTTGGTCAAATTTTCTGATTGATATGAATAGAAGCGACAAAGAAATGTAGCAATCTGAATGGAATGTATCCAATTTTTTCAAAAAAGATCTTATTTCTGATCCTTCCATCAGAGTTCCTGGTTTTCACCTTCCCAGGAGAATATGGTCTATTCTCAATCGCATTACAACAGGCCATGGACGATGCAATAGCATGCTCTTGGGATGGAATTCGGTTGAGGACTCTCAACAAACAAGAAACAATTAGAAAATTTTTTTAAATAACAGAAAAAAAGTCCCTGCGTGAAAATTTGAGCACTAATTTGTCAGAGGCCAAAACTTTACAAGAAGAAATTCTTGCCTAACAATGAACAAAAAAAAACCTTTGAACTCTGATAAGCGTAACGTTTCGGAGTCTAAATCAGACTTCTTCGTCAGACAATGACTAGTTTTTTCATTGACATTTTGATGTCAATCAAAATATTGTCACGATTCTACTATGTTGTATGAAAACTAGTAATTATCTGACGAAGGAGTCTGATTCAGACTCCGAAACGTTACTCTCGAGAGTTTGAAGTGTTTTCTTTTTGTTCCTTGTTAGGCAACAATTTTCAGGAATATGCTAAGACCTCAAGACAATATTTCAATAGATATCCATTATGCAGGGCATTTAAATGAGTGTTCCTCTTAAAAATCCATAGGATGAATGGGGTTAAAGTTATAACGTCTAATAATGACATTTCAAATTCAAACCCATCTTTTTTTTACAGATTCAGATTAAATTTTTTTCATTCGAATTGGGTAGACCCAAAAATTTTTTCGTTCCATATTTGTTCAAAAATCCGATGCAGAAATTCATATTCTGATACTGAGCTTTTTTAAATTTTCTTGATGAATCGATTGAGCCCATCAGATTTGAGGTCCTCAAAAGCCTTCATCAAGATAATAGGCCCAACTTTTAAATATCAAATGCAAACCATTTTTTTTTCTTCCCTTTTTAATTTCAGATTCGTCATCAGTGGGAGATTTTACATTCGAATGGTCGAAACCAAAATTTTTTCGACCATTTTTGGAACTCTGCAGCGTAAAGCCTAATTTGGACCAAAATCTGATAGGCCCAGTCGATTATCCGAAAAAAATTATGAATGACCTCAGTTATAGAATATGAATTTTCGCATTTTGATCTGAAATAATGCCCCGGATTCTTGCCAAAAAATACTGCATAGGGCCCAAATATGGACCAAAAAATTCTTTGTTTTAACAATTTGGATAGAAAATAAAAATTAGTTTGCATTTGAAATTTTAAAAGTTGAGCTTCATATCTCGTATAAGGCTATTTGGGCCAGAAATCTGATGGGCCAATTCGATTCCTCGGCTGAAATTACTGAAGTGTCTAGTATCAGAATTCCGATTTTCACCTATGCGCGAAGTAAATCCACCGTTTCCAGACTTTTACAACTCCTGATATAAGAAAAAAGACGTCTACTTCGATTTTTGATGTGTCTTCAAATTATGTTGAAAATTCTCGGAATATGTCGTAGTTTTTGGTCCTGAAAAATATTCAGTTTTTTTGTGTTATTAAATGTTTGGTTTATCTATGGGAGATGATTTCCTTTGATTGGGGTCCCGTAGCGTTCTTCAAAGTTCTGAAGTGAAGAAAAATCATCACCTAGAAGGTCGTATCCGGTTTGAAAACCCTCACGACCAGAGAGCAAGAATTTGTGGATTTTGAATTTGAATATCAAAGGAAGTTCGAAAGACAAGTGTGATTACGTCTCAAATTAGCTGATGAACATGGTAACGAAGTGATTCTTCTGCAAGAAACCCACACGACAGTTGAAAGGTTATGTTATTAATTGATTTTTTACAAGTTTATCTTGTTATGTTTAAAAATTATCAGTTCGTTATTTTCAACAGATTCGGAAAGGGGAAATTGATGGAGTTTTTTTCATTTCTTTCAAATTTTGTGACATTTCTGTCATGAATATTTTATAAACCTCCGAACATTATTTGGCCAAGAAATCTGAATGTTGATGCTTTCCAAAGTAGCAAATGCATTTGATTCATTCTGAATAATCGGTGGTCTTTTTCTGCTTTTGTCTTTTTGCATTTCAGATTGAGAATTGCGTTTTGGGAAGAATCTGTTCATTCGATCCCATCAACGGATAACATGAAGATGATCACATGTCTTTCAAGATTTTCCTGATATTTAATATTTTATGTTATTTTTTCACGGGGAGACAGGTGTTTTCGGCTAGGTTTTTCCCCTGGCTGTATAGTATCGTATGATTCTAGTCATGATAGTATCGTATGATTCTATAGTATCATACGAAGAATGTTATGATACCCCGTTTTTTTTTACCTCAGCTAGGTACTTTTTGTTTTCAACGTTTATTGTATTATTTTTGCTGTCTTTTTGTATA